>UESW01003011.1:35059-131544 GCA_900491605.1 Calamus simplicifolius | reverse complement strand
TTTTTAATTGTACCATTATAATTTTTAAAATTAATTTAATTTTAAATTTTTTTTATCCTTTAGTTTATCATCTTGTCTTGTGTTGAAGGTGCTATTGTACCTATGGCACAAGAGAAGTGGCTTCTTACTCTACAGACAGTAGCATTCGTTGATCCAACAAAAAGTTGTGCAAGCTGTGTGGAGTTGAAGATTGAATAGGGGTGTGTTAAGAATTAACTCGACGATGTTTTGCACAGGCTTGCCATAGCTAAAGACCTCCTCAAATCATTGCATAGAAAGGAGAGCACTACAAGTAATGAGGAGGAAAAGAGGGAGAAGGGGCAGTCCTTGAGGGCCAAAGGAGCCCAGATTGCAGATAAAGAGGAAAAAGGAGGGAGGAGAAGAGGGAAGAGGGGCAGTCCTTGGAGGACCAAGAGGAGCCCAGGATTACAGATAAGGAGGAGAGGAGGGATGAGAAGATGAAGGGGTAGTCCTTGGAGGGGCAAGAGGAGCCCAGGATGACAGATAAATTGGAGGAGAGGGAAGAGAAGATGGGGGAGGGTCATTCTATAGACGAACAAGAGGAACCTAAGTTCAAGTAAATAATCCTCACCCCTGCGCCCTATGATAATAAAATCATCACCCCTGAGTCTAAGGCCGATGAGGGGGACATATACAATTCTCTGAAGCAATACCCTCGCTTATTAAGAGGGTTAAAAAGAGCCCAGAAATGCAAGGCCTCCAAGTTCAGAGGGGACTCTTATGAGACAGGCCATCCCAAAAAATCGTCAAAGCAAATGGGCACTACAAACTGAAATAAGAATAGAAGAAGACAATATTTTGATCTCACAGTTTTTGAGCGAAAGGTCCAGCAGTAAGTGATTTTCTTGACTTATTTTATTTTGTATTCTATTTCATATTCCAAGTTGCCTGATATCTTTTATGCTTCAATATTTAGCGATGATATCGTGTACACAAATCAATCAGATGGCAACATTAGAAGAAAAAGTCTTAATGATCTTGCCAATGATATAAATAGATGATGTACGTATCTCAGTGAATATTGTTTATATTGCTTTTAGAATGACATCACGCTATTTTTTTATTAATCAGTTTACATTGCATTGCCAAATTATTGATGTCGAACATGAATTTTTGAAGATGAACTAAACAGAGCATCCGAAATGATATCATATGTGCATCATTGCATCTATTATGACATCCGGTTTGTGTCTGAATAATCGAACATCTTCTATTGAAGAACTTGCTAGATCGCCGAATCAATGATCTTTGATAGAGTTAGCAATGAAGAAAAGTCTCAGTTTCGGTTTCTTTTCTCCATCATTAACTCAAAGAATTTGCACTGGCACCTGATTGCGATCGACATGGAAAGAAGGGTGTTGATGCACCTTAATTCATTGAAATGCAATGCCAAGTACAAGACCAATGCAAAGATATGGCAGGAATTTCTCAGGTCGATCTTTCATATCTTCTGCAATATGGAAGAGATTAAGAAATGGACGATGGAAGAAATTTCAGATTAACCAAGTCAACCTCTCGGTTCACTAGATTGGGGCTTCTACTATCTGAAGTACATGGAATACCTTGCTCGTCAGGACAATTCTAATTTGAAGATAGATTTTAAGGATGATGATATCAGAGATTATCGACGATAATTAGCAGCAAGGATATTGAGAGAAGGCCTCAACCAAAAGATCGTCGATATTGCTTCAAAACCTTCTTGATTTTTTCAAACTTTATTGATTCAAATTTTATATAATTTTTCATAAAGATAGTGCTACAAATTTGATGTCATTTGTTCATAAAAATAGTTTTCAAAATTGATGTAATTTTTTCGTTAAGGAATGAATAAATATTTATTTTTATATGGATGTCATGGTGCTTTACATGGATACCAAAAATTTGAGTCCCTTAAGTTTTTAACCGGATGTCATAATGTTCAAACCGGAGTGTCATAATGTTATAACTATGGTGTCATAACATGAAAATTGCCGAAAGAGTTCTGCTCGGGTTTCATCATTTTAAAGCTTGGGTGTCCTATTTTTGTTCTGGGATGTCATAACAATTTTCCTGCAATATCATCATTTTAAATTTCAGGTATCGTAGGATGAGAACTAGGTGTCGTAACAGCAATGACATCCTAGACTAACAACATCACAAGAAAAAATCGGCTAAAAACCGATGACAACACCCTAGATTACATCTAAGATACCCTAGTTACAAACCTACGATACCCATGCTTGAAAGGAACGCGGAGAAGAGACTTATGACACCCAGAAGGAAATCGGTCAAAAAAAGAGCTTGGGTGTCGTAACGTGAAAACTTGGGTATCATAACAGCCTTTGGGAATGTCATTAGTTCCTGCCGAAAGAGTTTTTGCTCGGTGTCATCATTTAAAGTTTGGGTGTATAACTTGAGAACTTGGGTGTCGCAACAGCCTTTTGGGATGTCATCCATTCTCGAAGTAAGAGTTTCCACTCGGGTGTCGTCATTTTAAAGCTCGGGTGTCGTAACCCAATTTGGAACAAGTATCGCCCATGCTAGCATCTTCATTATAGTAAATCGGAGAGTCTCTCCTCACATGATGGAATGAGCACTTTTCAATCCTTCAATCAGCCACGTGGTGCCCATGCTTTAAACGCCTACTTAACGGATAAGCTTTATGACGTCCCAAGAGGAAATCGGCCAAAAAAAGAGTTACGACATCCTAGATTTATAGCTAAGATACCCTAATTACAAACCTAGGATACCCATGCTTAAAATGAATGCTTGAGAAGAGACTTACAATACCCAAGAGAAATTGGCCAAAAAAAAAAGCTACGACACCCTAGATTTATAGCTAAGACACCCTAGTTATAAACCTACGATACCCGTGCTTAAATGAATGTTGAAGAAGATACTTACGACACCTAGGAGAAAATCAGCCAAAAAAAGAGTTACGACACCCTAGATTTATAGCTAAGACACCCTAATTATAAACCTATGATGCCTGTGCTTAAAATGAATACTGGAGAAGAGACTTATGACACCCAAAAGGAAACCGACCGAAAAAAAAGCTACGACACCCTAAATTTACAGCTAAGATACCCTAGTTACAAATCTACGATACGGTTGGCCTAGATGGCAACCCAAGAGGGGGGGTGAATTGGGTTCTTTAAAAATTTAACACTTTAAAAATAGTTTGCTTAATGTAAAAGTGCCCAAGTAAAGTGAATTAATAAAAGCTAGGCACAATATGATAAAGAGAGAGAGACAAATGCACGATAAACACAAAAGATTTATAGTGGTTCGGTGTTAGCCACACATACGTCCACTCCCAAGCAACTCTTGGGTCCACACTATAATCCCTGATTACAGTTGAGTTGTTTTACAAGCTCACAACTCTAACTTGTTGTTTTACACGGGGTCACAACGAATCCAGCCAATTTTCACAGGTTCACCAGCACAAAACCTTGACCCAAGCTAAACTAGCTTGTCCCCGAGGTAAACTACCTTAACTAATACAATCCCCCGATTAAATTAGACAACAACAAATTAATTTAACGTTTACAATAATGTAAAGCTCCTTAAACTAAGCAAATGTGTAATGTAAATAAACGAGGGTAAGAAAAGCCTGATTGAAGCGATTTTGAGTTGAGCTTTTCTTCTTTTCTTCTTTTTCTCTTCTCTTTTGAATGGTTGAATCAAGCTTCAGCTCTGATTTGACAGAAATTTGATGAAGAAAACGTTGAGGAAATAGGGCTTTTGCTTCTTCTTCTTTTCTACTTTGAGAATCCACTGATTTTGAACTTTTAGGGCTTTAGATTTCTCTAGAATCTCTCTTCAGATGAAAGGCATGGACTCAGAGATTTCTCTTTGAAATTTCTCCCTTTTCACTGATATTTTTCTTAATTTTTTCATTATTTTCTCTCTTATTTTCGTTATTTTTGAACGGATGAATCCCCCTTTATATAGAATCTCTCTAATTCAAGATTAGGTGAGAAATAGCCATTGGAAATGTACTTTGATGAGTTCTCCACGCAAGAAAATGTATCCGTTGAAGAGTAAGTGAAAAAATATATCTGTTGGAGCTGATGTGTCACTTTTGAAAATCGTCCTCTGACAGGTTGGAGTCGGCTCCAACTTTTTGTGTTGGCTCCAAATCATGTTCCCAAAAATAGCAAAAAGTAATCCATCGTGGAGTCAGCTCCGACTTTACAAAGTGTCGACTCACTGCTGACTGGAGTTGGTTCCCGATTCTAATGTGTCGGCTCCAAGAATTGCTCCAAAAATATAGTCTCTGTAACTTAGGTTAGAGTCGGCTCCAAAAACTCATGTGTTGGCTCCGGCTTTAAAGCAGAAAATAGTTTCTCTATAACTCAGGTTGGAGTCGGCTCCTACTGTTAGGGTGTCGGCTCCAAACCATGCCAAAAATCCTGAACTGTTTCGATATGCTCTGGAGTCGGCTCCAATGAGTCTGGGTGTCGGCTCCAACTACTGAACTTAGTTATAATCCATTAAAATTCAACTCAAAACTGATTTCTATATACCTTTTGAATAATTAACCATTCTTAATTCCTGAAACACTTGTCAAATTCATCAGAAACACAATGAATATACTCATGCTTTTGTTAATCATCAAAATCAATTAATTGGGTAAATAATTTCTCAATAATTTTCCAAAATCTCTCCCTTTTTGATGATGACAAAAACATTGAGTATATGCATAATCAATTAATGCATAATTGTTAAAACATTTAAATTAAGGTTAAGCTCCCCCTTAATGAGGTAGCTCCACTATGTTGGTGCATATATTAAGTCTATTGAAACTTTTATCTTTTGACATTAATTCCTTTCAACATGCATACTTGAAGTACTATACTCCTTCATTCTTTTAATTGCTTAACATACACATATCATTCTTCCATAACATTTATGCATATATAAATACCTCTTCTCTCCCCTTTTTTTTTAATCAACAAAAAGGTTAGAAGGTGCATTAGGGCTTAAATTTACATCAATTATACGAATTGAGTAATTCAACATCAAAATCAAAGGTTAAATCAAAATCCAAGTAACTTAATATCAAAATTCAAGTATGATATTCATTACAACAAAATGTTCATTTCACAAAACTTCATTACATCATTCATATAAACATTCTATTACATCAAAATGCACACTAAACATCATTCAACAAAGTATTAAAAGGTTTACTTCAAAATATTTCATTACTTCATTCATGTAAACATTCTATTACATTAAAAAGCAAACTAAACATCAAAATCTAAGAAAATCTAAGAAGTCTCTTAAGTTCTTCTAGTATCTTTCTCATGCCACTTTCTTGTATCTTCATAAAGTCATTTAACTTATTCTCTACCAAAGAAGCAGCAATAGTCACTTTTTCTTGCAACTCCACATTACACTTTGAATATGTATCAGAATCACCAACAATGTCCTTGATCTTATCAAATATCAATCTTATGTCTTTTACCAAGGTAGTAGAAGATGTGCTCAAAGATGATTCTATCACACTAATCCTATCCTCCAAAGAATAGAACTGTTGCCTGAATCTCATAAGCTGATCCTCAAGTTCAGCCTTCATCCTATCTTCATGATCCAAAATTAGAGATTTTAGCTGCTCCAATTGAGCACTAAAAATCCAGAAGTAGGAACAAAAATAGGTACAGATACAGGTGGTGGTGTCTACTGGGCTCAGGTAAAGGATGTCTCATAGATGGTCCAGCTTATGATGGTGCAGTAGCTCCAATATCAGCTGCCTTATCATCTAGGTGTCCTTTCCTTTCATTTGCCATTCACCTTCACGAACCCCATACGGTGCACAATAGCAATGCTATAATAGTCTGTATGCCTAAGGTTCTTCATAGGCTCACTGTCAAAAATAACTACACCTTGGTTCTGAAATGCTAAAGTCAAAATCATGCCGTAAGGCAAAGTTGATCTGTTCTTGTTACCAACCTCAGCCATATACCATATCATCATCCCAGCAAGATTAACAGGCTGTCCAGTCAAAACACAATCATAAGCAAGATGTCTCGCTCCAAGACATACTCAAAATGACCAGTCTTTGGAAATAGTATCCTACTACATATATTGTGTAATAATCTAAGATCCAGGGATAGTTGATTGGCTCTTACTTCTCAAATTCAGTGACCTCTCTTCCAAGCATTCTTGAAAGGGCAACTACTCTCTCACTATGTGAATTAGTAGTCAATCCAATTACTGGAATCTCTAACAATTACCAAGGATTTCAGAAGTCAAGTGTATCCTCTTTCCTCTAACAAAACTTATGATCCTCCATCTCCTCTCGATAGATTATGATAAAACTCTTTAACTAGGACGGATAAGTAGGTACATCAAGAGAGCAAACCTTCTCCCAACTTAACTCTTTTAACTGCCGCCCAATAGAAAAACCCTCGGCCTCAAAGAAGTGAAAATCACTTTTCTACCCATGATAATCACACGGCCAGCTAGGGTATCTACTGAGGTGAGGATGGACTGGGAATCGCTCGGTGTGGATGCAAACGAAGAGGATGAAGAGCTTGGTGAAGGCTGCCGCGCCGGATGCCTCACGTTCTTTTTTTCCGTCGTTACATGAGCCCCAAACATCGATCCTCTACGTTTAGGTTCCATTGGATACTAGTGGATGAAGGATTTGAGAGATTTAGAGTTTTGGGAAGAGTTTGGAAAGGTTAGGAGTTGATTGAAATAAAAAAGGTGTCGACTCTGCCCTAATAAAGTCAATCTGGGACCACTTGGAGTCGACTCCCAAAGCGAGGTGTTGGCTCTAGGTCGCTAACACTGTCAGCGCCTGAAGTGGAGTCGACTCTGGAAAGGCAGGTGTTGGCTCCAAAATCTCAAACAACACTGGAGTCACTCTAATAACCATGGTGTCGGTCCAAGACAGTTTCAGTAAAAAAATGTTTTCAAGAATCTGAAACTTGTCCGGATTGTCATTAAATTTTGGATAAATTAACTTTGGAATGTGATGAATCAAGGGGTTCAAATATCTAGATAAATTACCCTTAAAATTATAAGAAAATTTTCAAAAATGATTGAATTCTAGATAATCATTCCTAAGAGATTTAAAATTCATTCCAATGGATTACAAACTCTTAATTCTCCTCTAAGATAACAAAATCTTTCTTCACTTAGGGGTTTTGTAAAAATGTCAGCTAATTGTTCATCAGTACTAACATAATCAAGACAAATGTCATTATTAGCTACGTGTTCTCTAATGAAATGATATCTAATTTCAATGTGTTTAGTTCTTGAATGTTGTATAGGATTTTTAATTAAGTTTATTGCACTGGTGTTATCACATCTAATTGGTGTTTTGTCAAGTGTTATACCATAATCTTTAAGTTGTCGCTTAATCCAAAAGATTTGAGCATAGCAACTTTCAGCTGCAACATATTCAGCTTTAGCAGTTGATAATGCAACCAATTTGCTTTTTGCTAAACCAAGAGATTAAGTTACTTTCTAAAAATTGGCATGCACCACTTATACTCTTTCTATCCAATTTAAACCAGCATAATCAGAATCAGAATATGCAATCAAATTTAATGTTGAGTCTCTAAAATACATAATCCTACATTTTTAGTTTCATTTAGATATCTAAGTATTCTTTTTACTACAATTAAGTGTGATTCTTTAGGTTCAGATTGATATTGCACATAAACACACTGCAAATATGATATCAGGTATACTTGCTGTTAAGTAAAGTAGAGAACCGATCATACCTCTATAATATTTTTGATCAACAGGCTTACGTCTTTAACTTTATCTAACTTGCATGAAGGACTCATTGGTGTTCTGAGAGGTTTGACTAGTTCCATACCAAACTTCTTGAGAATTTCTTTTGTATACTTTGTTTGGTTGATGAAAATTCCCTCTTTTCTTGCTTGATTTGTAGTCCAAGGAAGAAGTTGAGTTCTTTCATCATGCTCATCTCGAATTCACCCTGCATTAACTTAGCAAATTCTTGACACAAAAGATTGTTAGTAGCACCGAATACAATATCATCTACATAAATTTGTACTACTAATAAATCTTTATTTTTCTTTTCAAAAATAGGGTTTTATCATATTACCTCTGAAAAAATTATTTTCAATTAGAAATTTGCTTAATCTATCATACCAAGCTCTAGGTGCTTGTTTTAAACCATAAAGAGCTTTGTGTAGTTTAAAAACATATTTAAAAATTTATGATCTTCAAAACCTGGTGGTTGTTCTACAAAACTTCCTCATTTATAAAACCATTTAAAAATACACTTTTAACATCCATTTGAAATAAATTAATTTCATATGACATGCAAATGCAAGTAATAGTCTAATTGCTTCTAATCTAGCAACAGGTGCAAAAGTTTCATCAAAATCAATTCCTTCTTCTTGATTATATCCTTTTAACTAATCTAGCTTTATTTCTAATTACTATATCATTTTCATCTAATTTATTTCTAATACCCATTTAGATCCTATAACAGAATGACCTTTGGGTCTATCAACTAGGGTCCATACTTTATTCCTAGTAAATTGATTTAGTTCCCTTGCATAGCTAACATCCAATTACTATATTTTTTGGCCTCCTCAATAGTTTTAGGTTCTATATGAGACACAAATGCAAGATGATTATTGATATTTCTCATTGATGATCTAGTTCTTACACCTTGAGATGGATCACCTATGATTAAGTCCTTTGGATGACCATAAGCATATCTCCAATCTCTAGGTAGATCTACATCATTACGAGTAGTATCAATACCATCATCCTTAGGTGAATCATCATCCTTAGCCTCTGGTTCATGATCTGAAGATACATCTACATTCAATTTTTAATATCTCTTTCAAGCAAATTTGTATCTTCCTCATCATCTATCTTTTCAGAACTTGATGCTAAAGATTCATCAAAAACATAAATTGATTCTTCTACAATTAAATACTTCTTATTAAATACCCTATAAGCTTTGCTAGAAGTGGAATATCCTAAAAATATACCTTCATCAGATTTTGCGTCAAACTTTCTAAGATTGTCTTTACCATTATTATGAATGAAACATCGACAACCAAATGCATGAAAGTAACTAATGTTGGGTTTCCTATTATGCCATAATTCATAGGGAGTTTTCTTAAGGATTATCTAATTAAGGCTCTATTTAGAATGTAACATATCATGTTTATAGCTTCCACCCAGAAATACTTTGGGAGTTGGCTTTCACATAGCATGGTATAGGCCATGTCTTCTAAAGTTCTATTTTTCCTTTCTACAACTCCATTTTATTGAGGTGTTCTAGGTGCTGAGAAGTTATGATGAATGCCATTTTTAATGCAGAAATTTTTAAATAAATAATTTTTAAATTTAGTTCCATGATCACTTCTAAGAGACACTATGGTGTTATTTTTGTCATTTGTAACTTTCTTGAAGAATTTCAGAAATATAGGGAAAGTCTCATCTTTGTGAGCTAAAAATAATACCCAAGTGAATCTAGAATAACCATCTACTATCACAAGACCATATTTCTTTCCTCCTAGACTAGTGGTTCTAGTAGATCCAAAAAGGTCCATATGAAGTAGCTCGAGTGGTCTAGTAGTTGAAACAAATTTTTAGATTTGAAAGAGTTTCTAGTTTATTTTCCAAATTGACATGCATCACAAATTCTATTGTTTTTAAAATCTAACTTAGAAGTCCTTTAACTAAATCCATTCTAAGTAGTTTTGAAATTAAGCGTGTGCTTGCATGACCTAATCTACGATGCCATAGCCATCCAATTTTATTTACCTTAGCATTACAGCAATTAAGCAATGGTTACTTGTAGACAAATTGTCTAAATCAATTAAGTATACATTGTCCATTTCTATTTCCAACAAATATAATGCTATTGTTAATGGGATTAGAAACAGTGCAAATAGAAGCTTCAAAGGAAACTTTGAAACCCTTATCACATAATTGGCTAATGCTAATTAAATTATGCTTTAACCCAACATATAAAACATTTTCTATAAAAGTGGATGGAGTTATTTGAATTTTATCAAATCCTATAATTTGGCCTTTGCCATTGTCTTCAAAAGTAACAACTCCTCCTCTTTTATCTTCAAGGGTGATGAATTGCTCCTTGTCACCCATCATGTGTCTTGAGCAACCACTATCAAGATACCACTTTCTTTTTGATCCTTTGATCGCAAGACACTCCTGCAAGATAATCAAATCTTTGTTTAGTACCAAGCTTTCTTGGATCCTTCATGGTTAGTAGCAATAAATATTGTTCCTTTTGGAATCCATATTTTCTTACCTTTAAATATTAAATTCTTATTAGATTTTCTAAAATTGCATTCATATGATTTATGTCCCTTTTGCAATGATAACATGAAATATCATTTTTACTTGGTTTCTTAATAAAGAAATTATTTACATATTTTTGTTTCATGTGAGGTCTATATCTTAATCCAGCTTTATCAAATACAGCTCTTTGATTACTTAAAAGTAAATTCAATTTTTCTGAGCTATATGTAAATCTATCAACAATATTTTATATTTATCAATTTTTTCATTAAGTTAATATTTTCATTAGAAATTGATTCTTTTTTTTTTAATAAAACTTTATTTTCAGACTTTAGACTCTTAACTTCAAGAATTAATTCATCCTTTTCTTGGAGAAGATTTAAATTTTCAGTTTTCAAAGGCTTGTATTTCATTCTCAAAACCTTAAAATCACTAATTAATTCATTAAACGCATCATGCAATTCATCAAATGTAAAATCATCATAAGTAGTTTCAGAACTTACCTCGTTGTTGTCATTCCATGAAGCATATGTTTGCAATTTCTTTTTGATCCTCTTCAGATGAAGATTCTTCACTATCACTCCATGTTGCAACATAGGCTTTCTTTTCTTCTTGTAACCTTTCTTTAATTGAGGACATTATGATCTAAAATGCCCTGGCTTTTGCATTCGTAACATGTCAAAGGTTCTTTCTCTTTCTCTTTTTCTTTTTCCTTTTCTCCTTCCATTTTAATTCCTGATTTCCTTTTATGGAAGGGTCTTCTTCTTTGCATAAACTTTTTAAAAGTTCTTTGCAAGGAGAGTTGTTCATCATCTCCTTCTTCTTCCTCGCTGCTGCTCTTATCATGTTCTGCAGCCTTGAGTGCATGGTTCTTTTCTTCTTACTTCTTCCTCTTGATGTTGCTTCATTGTCAGCTCATGGGTCATCAAGGATCCAAGTAGCTCCTCCAAAGATAGAACATTCAAGTCTTTGGCTTCTTGGATTGCAGTTACTTTTGCTTCCCATAATCTTGGAAGAGATCTAAGAATTTTGTACCAATTCAGAGTTAGTATAAGTCTTACCAAGACTTTTCAAACCATTAACAATATCAGTGAATCTAGTGTACATGCATGTGATTGATTCATTTTGTTCCATGCTAAACAATTCATATTTGTGCACTAGAATATTAATTTTAGATTCTTTTACTTGGTTAGTACCCTCATGGGTAACTTCTAATCTATCCCATATTTCTTTTGGCTGAAATGCAAGTAGAAATTCTATTGAATTCATTTGCATCCAAAGAACAATACAAGACATTCATGGCTTTAGCATTAAGCTGAGCCATTTCCTATCAGTTCTCATTCCAATCCCTTTCGGGCTTAGGAACGATTGAACCATCTACAATGTGTGTGGGTGTGCTAGGTCCATTTGTAATGACACCCAATTCATAATCTAAAGCTTGAATAAAAATTCTCATTCTTGCTTTTCAATATAAATAATTAGAGCCATTAAACAAGGGTGGCCTATTAGTGGATTGACCTTCAGCAAAGGATGATCCAGCTTGAGCTGCCATTTGGATCTTTAACTCTTGATTGTTAGATCAAATAGAAATGAGCACAAGCTCTGATACCAATTGTTGGCCCAGATGGCAACCCAAGAGGGGGGATGAATTGGGTTCTTTAAAAATTTAACACTTTGAAAACAATTTGCTTAATGTGAAAGTGCCCAAGTAAAGTGAATTAATAAAAGCTAAGCACAATATGATAAAGAGAGAGAGACAAATGCACACAAACACACAAAGATTTATAGTGGTTCGGTGTAGCCAACACCTACGTCCACTCTCAAGCAACTCTTGGGTCCACACTATAATCCCCTGATTACAGTTGAGTTATTTTACAAGCTCACAACTCTAACTTGTTGTTTTACATGGGGTCACAACGAACCCAGCCGGTTTTTCAGGTTCACTAGCACAAAACCTTAACCCAAGCTAACTAGCTTGTCCCTAAGGTAAACTACCTCAACTAATTCAATCCCCCTGATTGAATTAGACAACAACAAATCAATTTAATGTTTACACCAATGTAAAGCTCCTTAAACTGAGCAAATATGCAATGTAAATAAACAGGGTAAGAAAAGCCTGATTGAAGCGATTTCGAATTGAGCTTTTCTTCTTTTCTTCTTTTCCTCTTCTCTTTTGAATGGTTAAATCAAGCTTCAGCTCTGATTCTTAACAAAAATTTGATGAAGAGAACGTTGAGGAAATAGTGCTTTTGCTCTTCTTCTTTACTTTGAGAATCCACCGATTTTGAACTTTTAGGGCTTTGGATTTCTCTAGAATCTCTTTTCAGATAAAGGCGTGGACTCAGAAATTTCTCTTTGAAATTTCTCCCTTTTTCACTGGATATTTTTCTCAATTTTATCATTATTTCTCTCTTATTTCGTCGTTATTTTTGAACGGATGAATCCCCCTTATATAGAATCTCTAATCTGAGATTAGGTGAGAAATAGCCATTGAAAATGTACTTTGATGAGTTCTCCATGCAAGAAAATGCATCCATTGAAGAGTAGGTGGAAAAATATATCCGTTGGAGCTGATCTGTCACTTTTAAAATCGTCCTCTGATAGGTTGGAGTCAGCTCCAACTTTTCATGTGTCGGCTCCAAATCGTATTCCCAAAAATAGCAAAAAGTAATCTGTCGTGGAGTCGGCTCCAACTTTACAAAGTGTCGACTCACCGCTGACTGGAGTTGGCTCCCGATTCTAATGTGTCGGCTCCAAGAATTGCTCCGAAAAACATAGTCTCTGTAACTCAAGTTAGAGTCGGCTCCAAAAACTCATGTGTTGGCTCCGGCTTCTAAGCAGAAAATAGTTTCTCTGTAACTCAGGTTGGAGTCGGCTCCTAATGTTAGGGTGTCAGCTCCAAACCGTGCCAAAAATCCTGAACTATTCGATACACTCTGGAGTCGGCTCTAATGAGTCTGGTGTCGGCTCCAACTACTGAACTTAGTTAAAATCCATTAAAATTCAATTCAAAACTGATTTCTATATACCTTTTGGATAATTAACCATTCTTAATTCCTGAAACACTTGTTAAATTCATCAGAAACACAATGAATATACTCATGGCTTTTGTTAATCATCAAAATCAATTAATTAGATAAATAATTTCTTAATAATTTTTCAAACAGATACCCGTGCTTAAAATAAATGCTAGAGAAGAGACTTACAACATCTAAAAGGAAATCAGCTGAAAAAAGAGCTACAACACCCTAAATTTACAACTAAGACATCCTAGTTACAAACCTATGATACCCGTGCTTAAAATGAATTCTAGAGAAGAGACTTACGACACCCAGAAGGAAAATCGGCTGAAAAAAGAGCTTGGGTGAAGTAAACTATAACTGGGGTGTCGTATTCATACAACAAGGGTGTTGTAATATGGAAACTTGAGTGTAGTAAACTTTTTCGGGGGTATCATATTTTTACAACTACGGTGTAGTAACATGGAAACTTGGGTGTAATAAATTTTTATATATTCTCATGCATTAATTGACTTAATACATAAGCATCAAACTCGTCCAATAATGTATTGAAAGATGGTACAATTCTTTCCATATCATGTTCGGTGTTAGTTGTTTGCATACAAGTCTGTCTATTGCTTGAACCAGCTCTTATTTCATTTTGCGTAGGAGGAGCATCAACAGATGCCTTGTCCATATTTTTTTCTTAATCTTTTTTACTTCTTCTCGACTCCACTCTTAATCTGCTTCTCTCTTGGACAACCTTTCATCCTCATATGCTCAAAATCTTGAATTACAAGTTGTATAATTGCCTTAGCTGCGCAGTTAGCATCCGTAGCTCTTTTGAATAATGGTGTTAGATCATCCATCACTAAACTAAATACATCTTCAGATATAGAGGCTATCTTTGTGAGCTTCATCATCCGATGACTCATCAAAGCATATCTACAATCAATAACATAATTTTAAAGGAAACATAAAATAAGACATTTAAAATAAAAAATATGACTGTGTACCGTGATTTTTGTGAACTTTTATCACAACCTTCAAAATTTATGTCAAAATCGTTGAATTGGTATTTCATATCCTTGCACCATCTCTTCAAAAAGTACTTATCTGGTAAACGAAATACGTCGCTTTGATGAAGAACCAATAAGGCATGCCTACACAGGTAACCCTTGAACTGAAAGGATCAACACTGGTATTGGACATCCTTCAAAACTTTGTTATATGATACGACATAATCTTTTATCATCTCCTTGCCGATTCCATCAACTTTAATCCTTTCATATGACTTTACAGAATATACATCATAGTTTTTAGCTTCGTTAATTAATTTAGAATTTGATGCGGCCATGTCAAGGATCTCATTCTAAAACTTTTTGAACATACACCTTGTATACTTTCCTGTTGCTTGCCTCTCAAAAGGGGAGGATATCTTTAGGAAAGCATTCATTTGCAATATCCTATTATCTTCCTTATTTTCTCTCATACCTTTTCTTTAAGGTATCTTCGTACTTGTCTGTGAACTCCTTAAGTGTAGTCTTCGAATTTATAAACCCATCGAAGAAGTGATTGATACCTTTGCTCCTTTGTGAAGATGACATCCATATACATAATAATGTCAAAAAAAGAAGCATTAAATATATAAATTTTCTTAGAGTTCTGCAAACATTAACATAAACCGAACATAATATCCTACAAACCTGTAAAGAATGTATCCTTCAAGGTAAACTGGGACCTATTTATTCCGACATTCGTAAAGGCCATTTAACCAATCTATAGCCTTGCATTCTTCATATTTCTCCATGAGATGTGCACATCTTTTCTTGAATGACTGTATGGTTAGTGAATCATATATCGCCTCATCGAAATCAACCATAAATTTTGGATTTGCTATGCAAATGTGGTCAATCTTTTCAAGTATCATCTTCAATATATGCCAAAGATAAAATTGATATCGTATGTTAGGAAAAACCTCCCTAACTGCAGCCTCGATTGCCTTATCTTAGTCAGTTATTATGGCTTTAGGTGCTTGACTACCATTTGCATTCAGCCATGAATGAAAAATCTATTTATATGTTTCAGTTCTTTCATCAGACAATAATGCACAACCAAGTAATATCAACTGTCCATGATGGTTGACCGGGATGAATGGACAAAAAGTATTTGATATCTATTTGTCAAGTATGTTAAGTCAAAGCTTAGAATATCATTAAAGTATATGCATGCCAATCTTGACCTTGGATGAATCCAGAAGACAGACCTAAGCTATCCATTATCATTAAGGCTAAGGTATAGAAGAAATTAGGATTTCTTACTTGTATTTCGATGAAATGAATTACCATCGACTGAGCATTTCCTTCTTTTAGTTGAGACTAACGTTCACGACAAATGAAATTACGAGCATCCTTCTCTGTGAAATCCAATTGTCTTCTACCCCCTTTTCTTCTTACTATAGTAGAGTATATCTGAGTTGTGGGCACATTCACGACATGTAAATTACTGATCTCTGCCTTCTCTGGTGTGCTGATCTTCTTATGGGACCGTAGATAACCAGTTGATGTTATGGACATCCGATAGTTATGTTCTAGAGAAACCTCAACCAATATTCACTTACCACTTGTATAATTCAGTCTTACTTTTATGGATGCCATACAATCAACTTTGCCAGTATCCCTAGGATTCATACTCTTCTTTATTTTTCTAGATTTTTTTGCCTCCAACACACCAGATGCTTGAAGCAAAGTTGTTTGTTGTAGTTGGCCCTACTACACACAATTGTGATTCCAAAACCAATTCTTTTTGCATATACATTGTAAAAAGTATATGCATCATCTGCTGAATTGAATTTCATTCTAGTTTGAGGAACAACGGTATCATCTTCTGCATTTTGAGTGATGGGTGAAGGTGCACAGCCGGGAGTATGTTTGATTTCTTCCTATTTATAATTTCAGCATCATCTGTGAAAATATAGGCACATAGTCATAAATATTGATATCCATAGATTTAGATGTTGATTTATCCTGATAAAGCATTACAACACCCAAGTTAAAGAAATATAAAACCACAGTTAAAAAATACGACACCCCAGTTATGTTCAAACCCCAGATACTAGAAATACATTCCATCTATGGTTTGAATAATGGTTTCCTGAATGTTGTAACATGCCACTAGAGCTATATGGATCATGTTACATGCCAAAAAAATATTACGACACTGCAATTATAAACCTACGACATCCCAGTTAAAGATATATGATATCCTAGTTAAAAACTACGACACCCATTAACAGTTAAAGCATGAACTTACGATACCCGAGTTCAGAAGTCACGATATCCTGGTTTACAAATTATGATATCCTAGTTATAAAATAACAACACCATTTCATAAGACATTAAGGCAGAGCTTAACGAACCAAGGTTAACATATTATAATACCCTAGCTGAAATGTTAAGGCAGGATCTTACGACACCTCAGAAAATAACTTACGACACCCAGCTATCAAATGATGGCACCCTAGCAGCAAATAGAGTATCAGGATGTCAAAGATGATGACTATGGAACTTACGACACCTCAAAAAAATTGTTATGATACCCTAGCAGCAAACAGAGTATCGAATGTCAAAGATTATGACTATGAAACTTATGACACCTCAGAAAAACTGTTATGATACCCTAGCAGCAAATAGAGTATCAGAATGTCAAAAATGATGATAATGAAACTTACGACACCTCAGCAAAACTATTATGACACCCTAGCTGAAATTGTTAAAGCAGGATCTTACAACACCCAGAAAACAACTTACGATATTTCAAAAAATAATTTACTACACCCTATAAAATAACTTACAACACCCGAGCTATAAAATGACGTCACTGTTGTCCCAAATAGCAACTCAAGAGGGGGGGGGTGAATTAGATCTTTTTTAAAAATTTTAAACACTTTTGAAGTAAAACCCCCAACTTAAAATAAATCACAGATATGCAACAATTAAGACAGAATATGCAATGAGGAGATGAAGAGGAAGATATAAAAGTGAAGCACTGCAAACATAGAAATTTTATAGTGGTTCGGTGTACCTACACCTACGTCCACTCCCAAGTACCTCTTGGGTCCACACTATAATCAACCTTGATTACAGCAGAGTTGTTTCACAAGATCACAACTTAAACTTGTTTTTTTCCGGGCGCACAACGAACCCAGCTGTTTCCAAGGTTCACCAGCACAAAACCTTAGACACAAGCAACTGCTTGCACAAGGCAAACTGCCTCAACTGATTTCACCTGATTGACTCAGTTCACAAGAAGAACAAGAATGTTTGATAAATAACTGCTCCTTAAATGAGCAAATAAGACAATTTAACTATTCAACCAAAGAGATAAAATAAAAGCCTGATTTGTAGATCTTTGTGGCTTGATTCTTCTCCTCTTTCTTGCTTTTGAATGGATCTTCCTTGAGTATTCTCTTGAAGCTCGGAAGAACATATGAAGAACAGGAACTAGGGCTTGCTCGTTTGCTTCTTCAAACTTAGAAATATCCTCAAAATGAAAGTGTGAAGACTAGGGATTTCTCTCTTTTCTTTCAGAGAATCAGTACGATTTTTCCTTTTGATTTTTCCTCTGATTTTCTCTCGGATTTTTCTCTTCTTTTTCTTCTCTATTTTTCTTGTTTTTCTCTCTTTTAAACGGTCACATCTATCATGCTTTTATAGATCCTTCCAATACTAAGAATAGATGAAAACTATCCGTTAGAATCAAAATGGAAGAAAAGTTAGGAACAAATAAGGTAATAGCTGTTGAGATTTAAAATAAAAAGAAGGTTTAGAGACGTTCTGACACATCTGAAAGTCGTTTCTGACAATCTGGAGTCGACTCTGACTTTCCTGGGTCGACTCTAACTTGAAATCCCCAAACAGCCCGATTTGGAGTCTGCTCTAACTTTTCTGGGTCGACACATTTTGCTTCTGGAGTCGACTCTAACTTCTCAGGTGTCAACTCTAATTTGAGACCCGAAAAACCATCTTTCTGTTTTTCTGCTGGAGTCGACTCTGCAGGTTCCAGGTGTCGACTCTAATCCGTGCCATTTTCGGAGTCGACTATGTGATTCTAGGTGTCGACTCTAATGTCTGCAATCTTACCTTGACATTAGAATTGAGTTCCGAACTTGATTTCTCTCAAGATTTTGATCATTTAAACAAGTTATAAACTGAAACATTTAATCAAAATCATTAGTAATTTCATGAGTTATACTCAAATAGTTTTGTTTATCATCAAAATTAATAATTGGATCAACAATCTTCCCTTTTTGATGATGACAAAAACTTTGAGTATATGCATTAGAATTCATAAACATTGTAAACTTATCAAGACTTTAAATTTGTTCAATTTAAGGAATAAGCCATAGTTTCAAAATAAGTAAAATTGATCAATAATGATTAACATGAACGGTATCAAATAAAAATTATGCTCCCCCTGCATATTGTAACTCCCCCTTTTTCTATGCATATTTCTTTTAGATTAAATGTATTTAAATTCTCATTCTCTCTCTCTCTCATTCATTTTCTCCCTTATGCATATACAATTCTTCTTTTCTCCCCTTTTTTGTTATCAACAAAAAGGTGAAAAACAATTGTATAAAGAATTTTAAAGAGATATTCAGATACAAACAAATTGAAGAATAGATATAAAAGAGTAAATATCCTAAGGCTTTCATTCATAACAACCATCATTGTATCAAACATTCAAACAGTGTTTCATCATATCAAAACATTCATTACATCATGTATTAAGATCTAAAACAGTAAGTGTCCTAAGTACAAGCTATCAAAATATCACAAAAGCTAAATTTTAATTTGACAGGAACTTAAAGGCTAATTGGGATTTGACTTGAGTTGGCTTGGATAGGCATTAATATAGGAAGTAGAAGGTCAATCAAGTATGTTTGTAGACAATTCTTTCAGATGACCTATTAACTCCATAATCTCATCTTTCTGTGATTTCTTGAAGCCTTCAAGACAATCCTCAATCTGAGTAACAGCAAAATCTATATCCCTTCTTAGTTGTCCAGTGGCATCAAGGTAAGCTCTAGATCCATCTGCGATCCCTTCCAGCCTTTCAAAAATCTTGTGAAGCTCAGATGATAGGGTATCCACAGATCTGTCCAATGAAGATGCAATCATGTCAAGCTTAGTAG
Source organism: Calamus simplicifolius (assembly GCA_900491605.1). NCBI lineage: Eukaryota > Viridiplantae > Streptophyta > Magnoliopsida > Arecales > Arecaceae > Calamus > Calamus simplicifolius. Next base: position 112,071 of record UESW01003011.1, on the reverse strand, counting down.
AAGCTGCCTCATCTCATTTCTCATCTCTGAATCATGCTCAGTCAATAAGGCCCTGAGCTGATCAAGCTGCCTCTCTGAGAAACCTGCTGACTCAGCCAACAAACCCGATGCCACCTGAGGGGGTGAAGAAGTGCTCGGTCCAGCACCAGATGGTCCAGCAACTGATGGTCCAGCAGTAGACGGTCCAGGGACATCCTCATCTCTGGCTTCCTCAACTCTGGCTTCTTGTCCTCTCCTTTGCCACTGGCCATTAACTTTCCTGAAGCCCATTCTATGAATAGTGGAGATGCTATAGTAGTCAGTATATCTGAGATTTCTTTGCAGTTCATTCTCCATTATCTTTACACCTTGGCTTCTGAACACCAGTGTGAGAACCATACCATATGGCAGTGTAGATCTTTTCTTTGTAGCTGCCTCTGCCATATAACCAATCATCATCCCGGCCAAATTTACTGGTTGACCAGTGATGATACAATCCATCAGAAGAACGTCTCGCTCCGAGACATACTCGAACCTTCCAATCTTAGGAAACAAGATTCTCCACAAATATTATGAAGTAATCTGAGTTCCAGGTTGAGTTGATTTGCCATTACCTCTTCAAACTCAGAAACTTCTCTCCCAAGCATCCTAGACAGGGCTCCACCTCTGTCATCATGCTGACAGGCAGTCAAACCAATAGTGGGTATCTCCAGAAGATTTCCTAGTGACTCTGTAGTGATCACCACTTTGGTTCCACGCACAGAACTTACAAGACCTCCTTCCCCTCTACATAAATCACTGTAGAATTCCTTCACAAGGGAGGGGTAGGTCGGAACATCTAGTGAACAAATCTTTTCCAACCCATTTCTTTTATTTGTCTCCCTATAGAAAAACCTTCCAATTCAAATAGATTAAAATCTACCTTCCTTCCGTAGTGATAACCTTCCGGCCAACAAGTCAATGCGGGTGGATGATGGAGAAGCCTCCGGAGTAGAAGAAGAGGAAGACGAAGAGCTAGAAGACGATTGCCTCTCGGTTCTTCGAACGGAACGTCTCCCTGGGAACGGCCGCACCAAACACAGATCCTCGCCTCTTGGGAGCCATTGGAGGTCAATGGAGGTTGGAATCAAGGATTTTGAAGAGTTTGGAAAAGTTTGGAATGCTTTGGAGAAGGATTTGAAAGGGATTGAAAAAGGATTGGGTCGTTTGATGTGTCGACTCTGCCCTAATAAAGTGACGATTTTTCACTTAGAGTCGACTCCCGCAAAGTGAGGTGTCGGCTCCAAACAAAAAATCAGTCAGCGCTCGAATTAGAGTCGGCTCTACAGAAGCCGGAGTCGGCTCTAATGAGCAGACAGAAAGCACTAAAGAAAAAGGTGTCGACTCCAAAATTGAGGTGTCGACTCCACAATAGTTTCAGTGAAAGAAAATGAGTTTCAAGGGTCTGAAACTAATCAAATTGATCATCAAAATTTAGATAAATTCTCCTTAATAATTGGGGAATCAATGAATCAAACTTCTAGATAAATTTCCTTATAAAGTGTAAAAGATTTTCAAGAAATCTACCGAAATTTAGATAGTTGTCCTTGAGAGTTTCAGAAAATCATTCTAAAGGATCACAAACTCCTAATTCTCCTCTAAGATAACAAAATCTCTCCTCACTCAAAGGTTTGGTAAAAATATCAGCCAATTGATCATCAGTGTTCACATAATCAAGACAAATATCATTATTAGCTACATGTTCTCTAATAAAGTGATGTCTAATTTCTATGTGTTTAGTTCTAGAATGTTGAATTGGATTCTTAGTTAGATTGATTGCACTAGTATTATCACATCTAATAGGAATTTTATCAAGTGTGATGCCATAATCTTCAAGTTGTCGCTTAATCCAAAGGATTTGAGCACAGCAACTTCCAGCTGCAACATACTCTGCCTCAGCAGTGGATAGAGCAACCGAATTTTGCTTCTTGCTAAACCAAGAGATTAAGTTACCTCCTAAAAATTGGCATGCACCACTTGTACTTTTTCTATCTAATTTACATCCAGCATAATCAGAGTCAGAATAAGCAATCAAATTAAGTGTTGAGTCTCTAGAATACCATATTCCTACATTTTTAGTTCCATTTAAATATCTAAAGATTCTTTTAACAGCAATAAAATGTGATTCTTTAGGTTCAGATTGATATCTTGCACATAAACAAACAGCAAACATGATATCAGGTCTACTTGCAGTTAGGTAAAGTAGAGATCCGATCATACCTCGGTAATGTTTTTGATCTATTTTCTTACCATCTTCATCTTTGTCCAGCTTGCATGAAGGGCTCATTGGCGTGCCAAGAGGTTTAGCAGATTCCATATCAAACTTCTTAAGTATTTCCTTCGTGTACTTTGCTTGGTTAATGAAAATTCCAGCTTTCTCTTGTCTAATTTGAGTCCAAGGAAGAAGTTAAGTTCTCCCATCATGCTCATCTCGAATTCTCCCTGCATTAACTTAGCGAATTCTTGGCAAAGACGATTGTTAGTAGCACCAAAGACAATATCATCAACGTAAATCTGTACAACCAATAAATCCATTTCTTTTCTTTTTAAAAACAAGGTTTTGTCAACATTTCCTCTTGTAAATCCATTTTCAATCAAAAATTTACTCAATCTATCATACCAAGCTCTAGGTGCTTGTTTTAAACCATAAAGTGCTTTGTGTAATTTAAAAACATGGTTTGAAAATTCATGATCTTCAAAACCAGGAGGTTGTTCAACATAACTTCTCATTTATAAAACCATTTAAAAACGCACTTTTAACATCCATTTGAAATAAGTTGAAATTCATATGACATGCAAATGCAAGCAATAGTCTAATGGCTTCTAATCTAGCTACAGGAGCAAAAGTTTCATCAAAATCTATTCCTTCTTCCTGATTATATCCTTTTGCAACTAGCCTAGCTTTATTCCTAATGACTGTGCCATTTTCATCTAATTTATTTCTAAAAACCCATTTAGTTCCTATTATAGGGTGGTCTCTAGGTCTGTCTACCAGGGTCCATACCTTATTCCTAGTGAATTGGTTTAACTCTTCTTGCATAGCTAACATCCAATTGCTATCTTTTTCAGCTTCTTCTATGGTTTCAGGTTCTATTTGAGATACAAATGCAAGATGATTATTAATATTTCTCATGGATGATCTAGTTCTTACTCCTTGAGATGGATCACCTATGATCAAATCCCTTGGATGATCATGAGCATATCTCCAATCTCTAGGCAGATCTATATCATTATGAGCAGTATCAATAACATCAGCCAAAGGTAAATCCTCATCTTTTGCTACTTGATCATGTTCTGAAGATACATCTAATTTTTCAATACCTCTTTCAAGTAAACTTGTATCTTCCTCATCATCAATCTTTCCCGAACTTGATGCTAAAGACTCATCAAAGACTACATGAATGGATTCTTCTACAACTAGACTCTTCTTATTGAATACTCTATAAGCTTTACTAGAGGTTGAATATCCTAAGAAAATGCCTTCATCAGATTTAGCGTCAAACTTTCCAAGATTATCTTTACCATTGTTATGGATGAAGCATCTACAACCAAATGCATGAAAGTAGCCTAAGTTGGGTTTCCTATCATGCCATAGTTCATAGGGTGTTTTCTTAAGGATAGGTCTAATTAGGGCTCTATTTAGGATGTAACATGCTGTGTTAATAGCTTCCGCCCAAAAATATTTAGGGAGTTTGCTTTCACATAGCATGGTACGGGCCATGTCTTCTAGAGTCCTATTTTTTCTCTCTACAACTCCATTTTGCTGAGGTGTTCTAGGTGCAGAAAAATTATGATGTATGCCTTTTTCAAAACAGAATTTTTAAATAAGTGATTTTCAAATTCAGTCCGTGATCACTTCTTAGAGACACTATGGTAGTGTTTTTCTCATTTGTGACTTTCTTGAAAAATTTCAGGAATATTGAGAAAGTCTCATCTTTATGAGCCAAAAATATTACCCAAGTGAATCTAGAGTAATCATCTACTATCACAAGACCATACTTCTTTCCTCCTAGACTAGTGGTTCTAGTAGGTCCAAAGAGGTCCATGTGTAGTAGCTCCAGGGGCCTAGTAGTTGAAACAACATTCTTAGATTTGAAAGAACTTCTTGTTTGTTTACCAAATTGACATGCATCACAGATTCGATTATTTTCAAAATCTAAGCTAGGAATACCTTTAACTAAATTCATTTTCAGCAATTTTGAAATTAAGTGTGTGCTAGCATGACCTAATCTACGATGCCATAGCCATCCAATCTCATTCATCTTAGCATTATCAGCAACTAAGCAATGATTACTTGAGGATAAGTTATTCAATCAATTAAGTATACATTGCCATAACGTTTTCCAACAAGAATAATGCTACTATCAATGGGATTAGTGACTGTGCAAATAGAAGCTTCAAAAGAAACTTTGAAACCTTTATCACACAGCTGGCTAATACTAATCAAGTTATGCTTTAATCCATTAACATATAATACATTATCAACATAGGATGGAGTAATTTGAATCTTACCAATGCCCATGATATGGCCTTGACCATTATCACCAAAAGTAACTACTCCACCTCTTTTCGTCTCAAGGGTGATGAATTGATCTTTGTCACCCGTCATATGTCTTGAGCAACCACTATCAAGATACCATTTTCTTTTCAATCCGATGGCTGCAAGACACTCCTGCAAAATATTCATCTCTTAATTTTAGGTACCCAAGCTTTCTTGGGTCCTTCATGGTTAGAAGCAATGAATATGTTCCTTTAGGAACCCAAATCATCTTTCTTTTATCATGTGGAGTTTTACACATATAAGATTTATGTCCTTTGTTTCCACATTTAAAACAAGTAATATTTGATGATTTTTCAGCATGTACAAAAATATTTTTCAAGGATTTTTGCTTTTTAAGTGGATTATATCCTAATCCGGCTTTATCAAAAATAGCCTTTTGATTATCCAAAATCATATTTAGTTTGATAGAGCTTAAAGTAAATTTGTCAACAATGGGTTTAAGCCTATCAACTTCATTTTTCAAATTTTATTTTCTTTCTTTAGAAATTCATTTTCTACAATATGCTTTTCATTTTCTAAAGATAGATTTTGCATTTGATTCTTCAAATCTTTATTCTTTGAGCTTAGATTTGCATAATCATCAATTAGTTCATAAAAAGCACTATGCAATTCTTCAAATGTAAAATCATCTAGAAAACTTGGACTCACCTCATCATTGTCCGCCATGAAGCAGAGATTGGCTATTTCTTTCTTTTCATCTTCTTCGGAACTTGAGCTTTCGAATCACTCCAGGTAGCCATCATTGCCTTCTTTTTGAATCTCCGGGGGCCTTTTTGAGTTGTGGACATTCAGATTTGAAATGTCCCGGTTTCTTGCATTCAAAGCAGATTATTTCCTTTTCTTTTCCTTTGTCCTCATCTTTCTAACAAGGGCTTTTTCTTTTCAAATTTCTTCTTCTTCATGAATCTCTTGAATTTCCTTGTGATGAGTGCCATGTCCTCATCATCACTGTCATCTTCAGATTCATCAGATTCTTCCTTACATTCTGAAATTTTGAGAGCCATAGTCCTTTTCTTCTTTGACTCATCCTCATTAACATGTTGCTTGACTTGAAGCTCATGAGTCATCAAGGATCCCAAAAGTTCTTCTAGAGGTAGAGTGCTCAGATCTTTTGCCTCTTGTATTGCAGTGACTTTAGCTTCCCATGTCCTAGGCAAAGAACGCAACACCTTTCTCACAAGATCAGAGTTATCATAAGATTTACCAAGACTTTTTAAACCATTAACAATGTCAGTAAATCTTGTAAACATATCAGAAATAGATTCACATGCATCCATTTTGAACAATTCATATTTATGAACAAGCATGTTAATCTTGGATTCCTTTACCTGATTGGTTCCCTCATGGGTAACCTCTAATTTATCCCAAATTTCTTTAGCAGATATGCAAACAGATATACGATTAAATTCATTTGCATCTAAAGAACAGTACAAAACATTCATAGCCTTGGCATTTAGTTGTGCCAATTTCTTATCATGTTCATCCCATTCCGTTTTCGGTTTAGGAATTTCCATGCCATTAAGTCTTGTAGTGGGTGTGTGAGGTCCATTGACTATAATACTCCATAGATCATAGTCAAGTGCTTGAATGAAGATTTTCATTCTAGCTTTCCAATAAGAATAATTAGAACCATTAAATAAAGGAGGACGATTCGTAGATTGTCCTTCAGAAAAGGTCGAGCCAACTTGAGCTGCCATTTGGATCTTTAACTCTTGATTGTTAGATCAAGGAAAAATGAGCACTAGCTCTGATACCAATTGTTGTCCCAGATAGCAACCCAAGAGGGGGGTGAATTGGGTCTTTTAAAAATTTTAAACACTTTTGAAGTAAAACCCCCAACTTAAAATAAATCACAGATATGCAACAATTAAGATAGAATATGCAATGAGGAGATGAAGAGGAAGAGATAAAAAGTCAAGCACTGCAAACACAGAAATTTTATAGTGGTTCGGTGTACCTACACCTACGTCCACTCCCAAGTACCTCTTGGGTCCACACTATAATCAACCTTGATTACAGCAGAGTTGTTTCACAAGATCACAACTCAAACTTGTTTTTTCCGGGGCACAACGAACCCAGCTGGTTTCCAAGGTTCACCAGCACAAAACCTTACACACAAGCAACTGCTTGCACAAGGCAAACTGCCTCAACTGATTCAATCACCTGATTGACTCAGTTCACAAGAAGAACAAGAATGTTTGATACAATAACTGCTCCTTAAATGAGCAAATAAGATAATTTAACTATTCAACCAAAGAGATAGAAATAAAAGCCTGATTTGTAGATCTCTGTGGCTTGATTCTTCTCCTCTTTCTTGCTTTTGAATGGATCTTCCTTGAGTATTCTCTTGAAGCTCGGAAGAACAGATGAAGAACAGGAACTAGGGCTTGCTCGTTTGCTTCTTCAAACTTAAAATCTCCTCAAAATGAAAGTGTGAAGACTAGGGATTTCTCTCTTTTCTTTCAGAGAATCAGTACGATTTTCCTTTTGATTTTTCCTCTGATTTTCTCTCAGATTTTTCTCTTCTTTTTCTTCTCTATTTTTCTTTTTCTCTCTTTTAAACGGTCACATCATCATGCTTTTATAGATCCTTCCAATACTAAGAATAGATGAAAACTATCCGTTAGAATCAAAATGAAGAAAAGTTAGGAACAAATAAGGTAATAGCCGTTGAGATTTAAAATAAAAAGAAGGTTTAGAGACGTTCTGACACATCTGAAAGTCGTTTCTGACAATCTGGAGTCGACTCTGACTTTTTGGGGTCGACTCTAACTTGAAATCCCCAAACAGCCCGATTTGGAGTCTGCTCTAACTTTTCTGGGGTCGACACATTTTGCTTCTGGAGTCGACTCTAACTTCTCAGGTGTCTACTCTAATTTGAGACCCAAAAACCATCTTTCTATTTTTCTGCTGGAGTCGACTCTGCAGGTTCAGGTGTCGACTCTAATCCGTGCCATTTTTGGAGTCGACTCTGTGATTCTAGGTGTCGACTCTAATGTCAATCTTACCTTGACATTAGAATTGAGTTCCAAACTTGATTTCTCTTGAGATTTTGATCATTTAAACAAGTTATAAACTGAAACATTTAATCAAAATCATTAGTAATTTCATGAGTTATACTCAAATAGTTTTGTTTATCATCAAAATTAATAGTTGGGTCAACAGTCACCCTAACTATAACTGCTAAGCTAGGAACTTATGACACAATAGAAAATAACTTACGACACTCGAGCTATAAAATGACGTTACCATTACAACACCTCAGAAAAACTGTTATGACACCCCAGTTCCCATATTATAATACCCTAACTGAAATTGTTAAGGCAGGAACTTACGATATCCCAGAAAATAACTTACGATACTTGAGTTGTAAAATGATGACACCGTAGCTATAGGGTCATGGTATAACACTTGATGTAGGCCAAAACACTATGATGACACCCAAGTTCAGAAGGTATAACACCATAGTTAAAAGAGTATGACATTTATGCATAAAAATAATGGACACGAAACTAAAGGTATTAACCCCTCCTATTATCAATACCTTCACTAGTGGATTGAGTTATGACTCTCAAGGTATCGTAACATGCCACGGGATCTATAGGGACCGTATTATAGGCCAAAAAAGTATTCGACACTGCAGTTACAACCCTACGATACCCTAGTTAAAGAAATACGATAGCTATTCATAAAACGTTAAGGTTTTATGTCCAAACCCCTAATACCAAAATATCTGCCATCTATGGTCTGAATAATGGCTCCAGGGTGTCGTAACATGCCACGGAAGCTCTAAGGATCGTGTTACGGGCCAAAAAAATATTACGATACTGCAATCAAAGATTTAGGACATCTTAGTTAATAAACTATGCCATCGAAGCTATAGGTTCATTGTAAATACCTGATGTCGGTCGAAATACTATTATGACACCCTAGCTCAGAAGGTATGACGCCTTATTTAAAAGAGTACGACATCCATGCATAAAAATATGAAACTAAAGGTACGCTAGTAGACTGAGTTATAACTCTCAGATTGTCGTAACATGCCAGGGATGCTACCTGATTATTAAATGGTTTCCTAATGCATTAACTTCCTCTAACGATCAAAATAGTTGGTGTAATAAAGCAACTATAAAAAGATACATAAACAAGGGCTTTTTACTTCCTACAGGGAATGACATTTTTCCTGAAGTTAATGAAGTCTTCAGTAGCTAGGTATTCCAGCCTCCAAGCAAAAATATTTTCTTTGGGCTAAAAATCATAACACTTTTTCGAGCACTTTTTTTGTGGTGCAACGAAGAAGCTTATATCACCAACAAAAATATGACAAAATCCTTAGACCGGACTCTCAAAGCGAGGGGAAGGATCTTGCTCAAACCTTGGACTGATTCCTTACAACCAAAAGCCAGAGTGAGGAAGAATGGTTTAGAATCGGAAAGAGTTTTCCATCAGATATAATCCAGGAAAAACTAGCGGGTAGAAGAAGAGAAGTACACTAGAGAAAAATGACATTTTTATTTGCACACCACTTTCAAAATAAGGCTAAATGACTTTTAATGGATGTCATGATTAAAATGTTACATTGTATCCCTACTCTTCCATCCAGCAGCATTAGGCCACGTTGGATCCACGTGGATCAATAAAAGAAACGGTGCAGCCCACATAGAACTTGCTGCACCGGAGGCAGTGTACAATGTTTTTCCATCTTAAATACAAAAATCCTAAAACGAAATCTTGAATTCGCATTCTCTTCTATCGTACCTTTTCGGTGGAGAAAGAGTAGCATGTTAACCACCATACATGTTAGTTTGTAAATGAGCGAGCATGAATATATATCTTATATTGAATAGTTAATAAAATATAAGTCTATATAAATATAAATTTTACTTTTAAGTAGCGGAAACTTTTAGTATTCTTGGATAAGGATTTAATTTTTACCTCTCTTTATTTCCAATGGGCTTTAGAAATTTGGACATGAATATCATAAAGAGACACGTTCTTATATATATATATATATCTTCTCTGGTATGGTATTGCATTGCAAATCAATTAAATTGATAAGTGATTTGGTCCCCTCACTATAAAAAAATCAACTTTTGCCTATGAATTTTTTTGTAGAAAAAGTTAGAAAAATCATAGAGAAAGTCTTTCCCAACGATTTCTATCTAGGCAAAAGTTAGAAAAAGTTGTAGCAAAAGTCCGTCGGGAAAGCCTTTGTTACGACTTTCAAAAATCGTAGGCAAAGCAAACCTTTTCTCTACGATTTTTTCTCGTAGATAAAGTTCATATTTAGTAAGGAAAGAGTGACCAAAATTTAAAATTTTAATTTTAATTTTAAAAACTTTTACCTACGAAAATAAAAAATTATAGAAAAAAATCAAGAAAATATTTTTTTATCCACATCTTTCCCTCTTAAAATCATAGAAAAAGTTAGCTAATAATATTTTTTAATAATTTCTTTCCCTACGAGAAATCTCAAAATCATAGGAAAAATTAAGAAAAAATAATTTTTATCCACATCTTTCCCTACGAGAGAAAAGTTGGTTAATAATAATTTTTAATAATTTCTTTCCCTATGAAAAACCCTAAAATCAGAAAAAAAATTAAGAAAAATATTTTTTATCCGTATCTTTCCCTTAAAATTATAGGAAAAAGTTGCCTAATAATAATTTTTAATAATTTTTTCCCTATAAGAAACCCCAAAGTCGTAGAGAAAAATCAAGAAATAATTTTTTATTCACATCTTTCCCTACAAAATTTTCTAAAATCAAAAATAAGGTAATTTTTTTAAATATATTTACCTACAAGAAAAATAAATCATAGGAAAAAGTGATTAAATTATTATTTTTTAACCATTTTTACTACAAAATAAATTAAATTGTAGGAAAAAATAATAAATAAATATTTTTTCTTTTTTCCCTACAAAATGTCTAAAATCATAGGAAAAGTTATATTTATTCTATCTTAAATTATAAATATTTCTATTTAAAATTTTTTTTTTTTTTATTTATTTAAATAAAATATAATTTTTTGTTTCATATTTTTTTAAAATATTAAAAACTGTATCAATAAAAATAATATAATTCTTTACGTACAATATCCATTACATATACAAAATTTTTACATAATGGCAACAAAAGATAAACATCAAAATAACTAATAAATGAAACTCAGTAGTCCATATCAAATACAATATCGACAACTAACATAAAACAACAAAACATATATATGAATAAGACAACACAACATAAGGTCCTGGACACTTAATAAAGGTCCCATTCATAAATGACTTCCCCAGTTTTTTAGCTCTCTTTTAAATATTGCTAGAGTAAGCAATGCCCTAGAATGGCATTGCAATCCATAAATGTTCTAATAAGATATCATTGAAGGCCTCTCATGCCAAAGTAAGTTTTGCTCACTTTTCTTGGAAGATCCTTCCAGTATGCTTCTGATGATGACCGATGGTACATTGAGTCTAATGAAAAAAAAAAAAAAGAGCAAACATCAAATAAATCAAATCTCAAAATGCAAACAAACAAATTACGCAAAATAACAAGCCTGACAAATTAGGGCTCCCTGGTCTTTACGAAGCTAAGCCATCTGTGATAATATGCAGCCAAATGGAAAAAATGAGATATGCAATTATTTGGCACGGCATATCAAATGAGATATCATGTCTTATTGATGAAGAGATGCAATACATCACATATACTCCTTAAATTATAGATAAAAGACCGTAACATGCATAAAATCAAACAAAATGGGAAAAAAAAAATTGAAAAACTGAGTGCACTCATGTGCATTCTTTTTGCTTTTGAGATTAAGTAAACTTAAATGCACTTATCAAGCATTTAAGAAGAGAAACATAAAGAAAAAATTTTATTAAATTATTTTATTGATTTTCGTTGCATCTATATCATCTTAATATTTTTTATTAGAATTATTTAAATAAAAGCATGTAGCGGTTCGTTGTATCTTGCTGCAGATTGCTATCGCTTTCGAGTAGAATAAATTTTATATAAAAAAAGCATCATCTCCTGTGTGTCTTGAGCTGATTGAATATTTATTTATTTTATATGTACATAAAAAATTACATAAAGTCAAGTTTTTTTTTTTTTTTTTTAGGGTCAAATATAAATATGCATAGCATAGCACTAGACCACTTTAGAAGTAAAGTGAAGGATTTTGGTTAAAAATAGCTCCCGAATTTAAAACGATAAAGAGGTTTCATATACGACAAAGTTTACAAAAAAACAAGGAAAGACAATCCTTGATGCAACATGTGAACCAGCGCGAGACAGTCACAAGTTCAGTCAGAAGGTTTAATTTGTACCCAACGTGCTCACGTTTGGTTTGTAGTAGAGTTGGTCTAACCATTTTGTTAAATAAAAAAATTTAGGGTTTAGAGCCTAAATCCAATCAAACCATTTTACTAAATGAGTTCATGCTGATAGCCAATTTGTGCAATACAATTAATTAAACATGGTCGCATCATTTCTAATTATATTAGACTTACATGTTAGCACTTAGCAACATCGATCAACCAAATATTTATCTATAATCCGATTAGCTATCCATCTAATTTATATAAGTAGCTAAATTGGTATTGTAAATATCGACATAATTATAATATAAATAATTATGTTATGTTACAAATTGATATGTCAATCCAAAAGTGGCTTGTTTGAAATCTATTTAGTTGATGGCATATTAAGATCGTGCCTATTCATTCACAGCAAATCATATTTTTTCAGTTGAGCAGGATATATCGTATTAATTTAATATAATTTATTTTTTTAAATTTTTAATATAATTAATTAATTTTATCATATTCTTACCGATTCATGTATTGTTAAACTTTAGTTTTGATGCAACATTAACCTGAAATAAATAAAGATATGAATTGCCACCCTTACTCCAACCAATGTCATTAGTATTTAATACGCAGCAACATCAAGTCTGAATTAACCTCCTATTTAATAATTCTCTAGTTTATGTTTTGATATCTTCGATTCATTGCTCATTATCGGTTGTAATAAAATATTTTGAGCCGACTTAGACCCAATCCATCCCACGGCCACCCACAGGAACAACCGGCGAAACCACGTAAGGTTTCCCGGAGGGCAGATACATGGCACCTAGCGTGCCAACCTCACTGGCCGAGCGCCAACGTTTAGCTTTCCATTTGAAAAAGGAAGCCAGCTCCCTCGCTACGTCCTCTTTTCACACTCGTCGCACTCTTCTGAAACTTTTCCGTTTCCGTAAGCCTCTCTCTTGCCTGACTGAATTCAGCCCCCAGGAGCTCTCCTCTCTTCAGCCATGGACGATAATAAGCGCCTGTATTCATCTATTCCATCACACTTTTCTTCGATTCTTTCATTAGTTTGAGCTATTTTATTCCTTGTTTCGTCTTCCATGGTTCGTGATGCTTTGTATGCGGATTAATTAGATGTCCGTTTTCTTTTCAGAGATGATGTTTGATTCATGGTAATGCATCCCGATCGTGTTTATTTCTGATTTTTGGTGGTTTTCTTCTAAGGAGAGAGAGAGAGAGTTTGACTAAAAATTAATCTTGTGCTCGATCCCTTACGCGAGGATTCTTCGGCAATCAAGAGTGAAACTTTTCTTTATTAATGTAAAATAGATGAGGATCATGCCTCTTCCATTAACAATTTCTTTAGATTATTTTTCATCAATTTATTTACGCATTTTTTTAGTTCTTTCAACTTTGGTTTCGATTAGATGTTCCATTTTTTCTAAGCGATCTTTTGTGTGAATCATGATGTTTTTGTCAATGATATTATTGCATTCAAAGTCTCGCTTTATTGAATTTTCGAATGATTTGATTAGAATTCATTTCCTTTCACATGGATTTTTATCGGAATTCCGGTGTTCTCCTACTTTAACCGCAAGAGCTCTGCGATGATAAGGCGTAATTTGGACCCGGGTCGCGTGTAGAAAACGCTTCCACGGTTCTCTTTGTTTCCTTCATAAAATTCAGCTCTCTTTCTTATTCTTTGGTCCTCTAATCAAGAAAATTCATATATTTATGATTTATTTCGATTTTTTAATCTTTGGCATTGGGGCTAGCAGAATACTGGCAGAAATCAGAGTCATGGCGAGATTAAACCTAGGTTACAGATACCCAACATTCAATGGTTTTGCTAACTCAACTTGTTGGGACCTCTTTCTTATAGGATTTTCTTTATTTTCTGAGAGTCATTCGATTTCCATTATTTTATTGCATGATGTTAGATTTCTTTCAGTTTTCTTTTATATGTTAATAAGCATGCTTATTTTTTCCATGTTTTTATTTGCCTCATCTGTATTATTTGTCCCTAAATGTAGCCCAAAAAAAAAAACTTATCTTATTTGAAAATCATCTGCTGCCCTTTAATATCAGGATTTTACATTATTTAGAGGTAGTCCGTAATCCTTTCAAAATCTAATTTGAACTTTCTCCCAAAGCACAAGAAAAAAGAGAAAAGAAATGACACATTAATATATACATACATGTATATGCATACTCATGCAAACATGTATTTACGTCTGTATGCATGTGTTCCTGTATTTTTAAGCATATTACATGCATATTATTTATACATGCATGTATATGTATATGCATATTTATGTATATGCATAGATACACACCTTTTCTTTCTTTCTTTCTTTTTTTGGCTCTCATGTCCAATTTTGATCCAATTCTCTTCTATATTTTCTTGTTCAAATTTAAATTTCTTTTCTTTTAACTGGTTCAACAAAGTTTTCTTAATAGTGAACAAGTGCATCTGTTTTTTTGAGTGAATCTTCAAGTAAATCTTCTCCCTTATTTCCTTTTTTTTTTTGCATTTTTTGATGGAACCTTCAAGTCTATCTTAGTTGCATATTGATATGATGCCTGAGCAGCATAGCATGCAATCTTGCAGTTTTTATACTTGTGCACCATGTTCATGTAACTTGCTAGAATAGGCATGCATTAAGTATATACTCTATGGTTTGATTTGGATCATGGAAGATGAAAAATCTGGATGAACTTCCTAGGGTCAGTTCAAGATGAAGAAATCGAGCAATAGGCCATCATGCAATGGCCATGAAAAGTTTTGTATACTTGAGGAATGAGGGAGGCCTAGAAGTTTGAAGTTTTAGAGTGAGAGATCTTGACATCCTTCATTTGAATATAGAATGACTTATCACTACATATCATCAAACCTAGATATTTTTGTTTTGGGCTTTGGCATATTGGATAAAAGGGAGAGTTTATTTTAAAATATGTTCACACTTGGAGGAATGAGATTATCCATCAACCATAACACCTTCTTGTCAAATCTTGGTTAAGGTATTAAAGTTATATTTTTGGTTTTTTGATTCCATAATGTATTTTACCATAGATCTTTTCTTTAAATATTCCTACTAGAATAAAGCTCATCTAGGTTCTTTTATGTAGATATTAGATGATAGGAAGAGGTATTAAGATGATCAATATGTAAACACTTTTATTTACTATTGTTATTGATGGTCAAAGTGTTAGAACCCTGCTTAGCCACAAGGAAAAAGAGTTTGTGAACATAAATATGAGCTTAGTATCATTTGGAGTTGTTAGTTCCCTTAGAATTAAAAGACCTAGACTCAATCAAAGATATCACTAATCTTCAAAAGGCCATTTTTTGGTTCAGATTTTCTCATGTTCTTAGGAGAAAACTGGATCACAATTTGCCTGGCTTGAACCACCATAATGGCTTGATTGTGTACTTCAAATGTCCATCCCTCTGTTGGGTGTTGGCTTCATCTATGTGTGTTATTATGTATAATTATATTGTAATTAGAGTTTTACTATATTGTTTTAAGGCTTGGCCCTTTTCTTTAGAAAAATTTAAATAAATCATTTTCTTGGTTTCCCTACATAAAATATAAATCTGTGAGAACTTTCAAAAGAAGGTCCTTTTTTTCATTTTCTTTTTTTTTTTAAGAAAAAAACTCGATCAAGATGAAAGTTGGGTCAAAATCTGGTAAAGTTAGGATCAAACCTAGGTCCCTACTGTCAACACCAAATGGTTTTGCTAAGATAACTGGGACATTCAGAGTGGACTGTATATTGATTTTTTTCTTTTGCCCTTTTTATTTTTCATTTGCAGGAGAAAGTTGCAATAACCCAAGACTCACCAATGAATAGAAAGATGTCTTCAGTATATTATTATTGTAAGACTAAATATTCACTTGCATGAGTTCTCACATGCTTTCTCCATTCAAATCTGATATCCTCATCAGGCTAAGGATACATATCCAAAACTATATTCAAATTCAATCATAAATACATAAAGCTTATTTGTAATATTCCTCAGTTTATATGGGCCATGAGATGGCTTCGCTCTAATACCATTAGTAACAACTCAGAATTGTAAGATAAAATAAAACTTTGATAGATAGGTACTTGGATAATGCTCAAGAGGAAATGCTTAGAGTGGGAGTAATAGCATTTAGAATCTCATTTCATAAACTTTTCCCACTCACTTAAACTCAATACATATTGACCTATTTATAGACATAGAAAGTGTCTATTGAGCTTCTCTCATAAATACATCATAATGTAACCTTTTAGTCTTCCCATGTGACTCTTTGTTTTCATAACTGACTCTTCATTCTTCTAGATATCTCTTAGACTTCCACACTCATTAATGTCACATAGAAAAATACAAAAGATACTTAGACTTCCACACTCATTTATTACAAATTAATTCCAACATCTCCCCTTAATTTGTAATTTTTCATAATATCTTCAATTACTGATTTGAACTGCAACCAGGAGGAAAATCTCTTATGGCACATGCTCTTCTCTTTGATGTATGATGTGGATATCTTGTATCTACTTCAATCACTCTTTCTTCATCTTCTATGATAACTCTTTTTTTTATTGTCTGCTTCAACTCATGTAATTCTTTCATTACATCTTCATATTTGTTCTTCAACTCTTCATAGGCTTCATGCATATTTTGCGTTGATAGCTTGACAGCTTCAATTTCCTGAAATGCACATCTTTCACAGTAATATTATAAGTATTTTTCAAATAGATAATTGCTTGTAATGCTGCAGTATTTTCTGCTTCCTTCTTTGACAAAGTAACAGGACCATCGATCATAAAACTTTCACTTATATCTTTAAAAATAACTGTTGCCACGAAACTTGAAGAATGATCTGGTCCAAACTTTTCACTTGTATACCTTGCAGGAGAAAAATTTAGTTTTTCAAGCATTTCTTTGAGCATTACCTTATATGGCGCAAGCACAACTATTACCTTCTCATCCTCCATTTTGCACAACCTCTGAAGACCACTCTTGTCTTCTTTTCTTTTGCAAAGTCCCTCTTATCTTGGACTTGCACACTTCTCAACGGATTCCTTTTGATCCGGAGACTTATCACCTTGCTGGAGGATATAGATCACGGCTTCACGAGCAACTCTTGTACGAGCACCTTCTGCACTCGGAGCTTTCTCTAGCTCTGCAACTGCTCCTTGACTCTTTGGCTCTGTGGTTTGCTTCAGGATCTACCAGGCTCTTTGGCTCTTTGGCTCTGTAGCTCTCTACTTCATGCCACTTTTTTTTTTGTGGGATCAACCTAGCTCTGATACCAATTGTAGGATAAAATAAAACTTTGATAGATAGGTACTTGGATAATGCTCAAAGGAAATGCTTGGAGTGGGAGTAATAGCATTTAGAATCTCATTTCATAAACTTTTTCCACTCACTTAAACTCAATACATATTGACCTATTTATAGACATAGAAAGTGCCTATTGAGCTTCTCTCATAAATACATCATAATGTAACCTTTTAGTCTTCCATGTGACTCTTTGTTTTCATAACTGACTCTTCATTCTTCTAGATATCTCTTAGACTTCCACACTCATTAATGTCACATAGAAAAATACAAAAGACACTTAGACTTCCACACTCATTTATTACAAATTAATTCCAACAAGAATCTCATCTAAAAAAAGCTAGTTAAGAGATATTATTTATACTCCTTGATAGGTTCTCATATGTAAGAGCTCATGCCAGCAAGTGTTTAATCCAATATGGGTCATGTACTAGAGAGATCCTAAGTAATTATACATAATCAAAAGATCTAATTAATAATATCTTTCAATTAGTTTTTTTTATAAGTTTGTGGATTATTATAAAAGCATGTGTGTGTGTGTGTGTGTGTGTGTGAGAGAGAGAGAGAGAGAGCTTATTGTTCATGCATCAAAATAGAGAATGCATTCATGAGAAACTGGAATCCTTTTCTTAGCTGATAAATGAAGCTGTATGTCAAACAGGTTTTGTATGCAATCGGACACACTCTACGGACCACCTACAGGATTAACCAACAAAACGTTGCATGAGTAATATGAGCGGGAGCATGTATATATACCGTCTCACCACCCATCCGCCTGATGTCCCATTCTATCCATTAGAAAAAGGGAAGCCAACTCCCCCCAGTCTTCAGACATCCGTCATGCTCTCTCCAAACTTCTTCTGTTTCTTTTACTAGAGAGCTCAAACTCTCAATCCCACAAGCTCTCCCCTTGCCCCAATTCAGAGCCCAAGAGCTCTCAGGTAGTCAGCCATTGACGAAGAGACCACATGCACCTATCCGTTCCATCAATTATTTCTTTGAATCTTTCATCAGTTTCTGCTCCTTATGTTCTTTGGTCTCCCCATTTGGTTCTCCTTTTTAGCACACCTTTTGGCTCGTTATGCTGGGTTTATGTTAGATGTTTCATTTTTCTGGCATGCGTCTACATGGAAGATGATGTTCTTGTGGATGCTTTTGCATTTGGAAGCTTGTTTGTCTGGTGATTTCCACTAAACTGATTAGTCCTCTCTTTTAGAATAAGTTTTTGGTTAGATCTTGGAGTTCTACTATTTCTGCATGCAATCTCTCTCTCTCTCTCTCTCTCTCTCTCTCTCTCTCTCTCTCTCTCTCAGTGCATGATGTATATCACATTAAGATGTCTGCTCCATTGTTAATTTCTTCAGCTAATTAATCTATTTATGCTCTTTTTGGTTCTTTAGTCTTTCTATTTTGTTCTTGAATCAACACGTTTCATTTTTTGTGAACGATGATATTTTCATCAATGAAATTGTTTTTGAAAGCCTGTTTTGTTGTGTTTTCAAATGAAATAGTTATGACTTCTTTTTCTTGAGAAGAGTTTGAACCTCTTTTCTAAAAATATACTTTTAGTTAAGAATTTTGGTGTTCCCCTACTTTAGCCTTTAAGAATCTTATGGTTTTTGGACCCAGATCATGTTTAGGTGTCTCTTCCATTTAGTTCTATTTGACATTGAATCAATCACAGCTCTTGTTGCTATTCTTTAATGATATTGTTATTCAGGTTTTCATTGTTCAGTTTCTTACTGATATGCGATTTTTGCAGTTAATTTTTATGTGAGACTCGAGAACCAGCATGCCGATTTTTTCATGTTTTTACTAGGGTCATCCGAAGGAAATGAAAGGAGTACTATTCTACAAAGAAGGTAATAGAACAAGCTAAGAGATATTGTATGTTTGATTTCTCTCTTGTCTTTCTGAATTATGAAACGATACATATTCTTTTATCATTACAAAGCGACTCTTTGCCTATCAAAAATATATAGTTATTACTTAGTTCAAAGTACATAATAATAGTAGCAAGTTCCTATGCAACTAATTAATTTTCAAGATGATGTTTGTTTTTTCCAGAAATGTCTTCTTTCAAAGTATCTCTTTGAAAAAATATCAAGTTTAATTCCAACATCCCTCCTTAAACTTGATTCTTCATGACTCCAAGCATATTTCATAGCCTTTTAAATTGAACTCTTCTACCTTAAGGGATTTTGTGAAGATATCAAATACCTGATCTTTTGTTGGAATGTGGAGAAGTTGTACTTCTTTGTCTTTAATATAATCTCGAATGAAGTGAAAACTTGTGACGATATGCATGCTTCAATCATGAAAAACTAGATGTTTGGCAAGTTATGGCTAATTTATTATCAACAAAAATGTTAGTTAGCTCTTCTTGTAAAATTTTGATTTTTTGTAAAAGTTTCTGAAGCCATAGTGCATGACAAATACAATTTGCTGCTGCAACATACTTTGCTTCACAAGATAAAAATGTAACAATTTGTTATTTCTTTGAAAATCATGTAAATGTTGCACTTCCAATATAAAAAGCAAATCAACTTGTACTTTTTCTATCATCAATATCTCCAGCCCAATTACTATCACAAAATTCAACTAGCTTTATTGGGTCAGTAGATGAATAAAAGATATCATAATCTTGTGTACCTTTAATATATCGAAGGATTCTTTTTGCAGCAATTAAATGATTCATTCTTGACTTCTCCATATAACGACTTATAACTCCAACACTATAAGTAATATTCGGCCTTGTATTTGTGAGATATCTTACACTCCCAACCAAACCTTTATAACATGTTGGATTGACAAGATCTCATTCTTCATCTTTACTTAATTTAGTGTTGTATTCAATTGTGGTGGTGCTAGAATTGCAATTCTTCATTTTGAATTTTGCCAAAATTTTTTTGCATATTTGCTTTGTAAAATGAATATGCCTTCATTTGATTGGTTGACTTCAATACCCAAAAAAATAAGGCATTGAGCTAAGATCCATCACCTCAAATTCTTTGATTATTGAAGTCTTAAAAACTCCAATTCTTGCAAGACTATTTCCTGTGAATATCAAATCATCCACATATATGCAAACAAATAGAATATCACCAATATTATTAGTCTTTATATAAAGAGAATGTTCATCAAGGCATTTTCGAAAACTATTTTCAGCAAAATACTTATCAAAATACTTATCAATCCTTATATTCCAAGCTTGTGGAGCTTGTTTCAATTCATGAAGAGCTCTATTGAGTTTGTAGAATGTCTTTTTGTCCTTTTTGAATGAAACCCAAAGATTATTTTACATATACTTCTTCATTCAAATGACCATTCAAAAAGCTGATTTCATATTCATTTAAAAAATTTGTCATTTCATTTGAGCTGCTACAGAAATAAAAAGGCATGCCATTTTCATTCAAACAACAAAAAAAAAACTTCATTATAATCAATACCACAATATTGTTTGTAGCCTTTCAATACCAAGTGGGCTTTATGCTTTTCTATTCCTCCACTTGCATTTGTCTTTGCCTTATAAACCCATTGGACTCCAATAGCTTGATGACCTTGGGAAAGATTTGTGAGTTCCCAAGTATTATTTTCTCAATTGATAAAATTTTTCATGCATGGCATTTTTCTATTTTTCTTCTTTATTTGCTTCATTAAACTCAATTGGATCACAACTTATAAAAAACAAAACATAGCATATAATCATTAGCATCTGTGACGTTAAGCAACTCTTTGATACTCTGAGTTTTGTGTTCTCTATTTGGGGATGAGCTACTTAAATTTTCTTATGAAGATGCATGCCTTGGATTTTGTTGTAGGGTTGATGGAATTTCTTCTTAACGCTATGACTCTTCTTCTTCATTAATATATGCCTTATTTTCTTATATTTTATTGTTATCTTTCCAACTCCACATTTGTTTTCATCAAATTCAATATCTCTTAAAAAAATCATTTTGTCTATAATAGGATTATACAACTTATAGCCACTTGAATTTTTAGCATAGCCTAAAAGAATATACTTTTCTTTCTTGTCAGCAAGTTTGATCATTTTCTCATTAGGCACTTTGATATAAGCAACACTTCCAAAGGTGCAAAGATGATCAACCTTAGGCTTGTATAAATTTCATGCTTACTCAGTTATCATATTATGAAGCCTTTTGAGAAAAAATTGCTCAACAAATAAATTACACAGAAATTGCTTCTCCTCAAATTTTTAGGCATATTTTTATCTTTCAACATACATCGAACCATATTTAAAATAGTTTAATTTTTTCTTTCTAAAACTTTTTTTTGTTGAGGTGAATAAGGCATGGTAACTTGATCAAAAATTCTATATTCTTTGAAAAGAAATTAAAAACTCATTGGACAAATACTCGCCACCATGATTTGATCTCAAAGCTTTAATTTGAGAACCACTCTCAACAAGCAACTTAAATTCCTTTAATTTATGAAATACTTTACTCTTTTTTTAACAAATAAACCCATGTCTTTCCAGAATAATCATCAGTGAAGGAAAGATAATATTTGTTACCTCTCATAGATGTTGGTTTGATCGGGCCGTAAACATCTGAATGTATCATTTGCAATGTTTTGTTGCTCTTCTTGATCTTTCTGAAATGAAGGTTCTCCTTTGTTGCTTTCAACTATGCAAGTTTTATTTTTAATTTTTGGTCATTTTCAGCCAAGGCATTCCTATCACCGTATTCTTGCTAGACAAAAGTTTTAATCCATCAAAGTTTAAATGTCCATATATAAGATGCCATAGAGTATAGTCATCAAGAATTTGTGCCAACATATAAAAGGAACCATCAACATGCAAACTCAACTCAAACATTCTATTTTTTGACATAAGAACATGTTCAATGAGAGTATTATTGTTGTCTCTAATAGTAAGACCCAATTCTTTCATGTGAATGTCATATCCTTTTTCAAGCAATTGTCCCAAACTAAGAATGTTATTTTTAATATTTGGAACCTAATAGACATCTGAAATAAAAATTCTGAAAACCATCTTTAAGCTTGATAAGGATACCCTTTCCTTCATCTGGTCTTTTAGAGAAGACACCAAAAGTCACTAAACCTTTGAAGCTTTCATTCATCTTAAAAAACATATCTTTTATCCTACACATATGATTGCTAACACCTCTATCCATATACTATGTACTTCTTTTGACAACACCAGTAATATTGTTATAGGCCAAAAGTAGAGTTACTTTTTCTTCTTATTCCTTTGTAAAATAAATTTTTTTATCAACATAATTAGCATTATCTTTATACCAACAATCTTTAGCATAGTGCTCAAATGTTTTGCATATAAAATATTGTAGTGCTTGTTATCCATACCATCCTCTTCCTTTAGAATTAGAGAATCTTTCTCTACCATGACCTCGGGCATGGAAGTCTCTTGTGTTTCCTTGACTTCTTTATGGTTGATCTTGATGAAATCTTTCATCTCTTCCTCTTCTTCTATGGCCTCAATCATAAAACTTGTTTTATCTTTTGGATCATCTTTCTCTTATAGTATGAGATTTGTTTGAAGTACTTGCTCGATGGATTTCTTCTCCATCCTCTTAGAAAGCTTTTGTTCATGTGCGTTGTAAAGAGACGATGAGTTGCTCTATAGTCATCTCCTCTAATACCTTTGATTCTTCAATGGCTACAATAATGAAATCAAATTTTGCATCAAAAGAGTGCAAAATTTTCTTCATGACTCGAACATCAATTCTTCATCATTTCTTTTCAATTGATTGACTATAGATACATTCTTGAAAAATAATTAGAAATTGATTCTCTGGTTATCATTTTAAAAGATTCAATTTCAGACCTTAAAGATTGTAGCCAAATATTTTTCATCTTTTCTACTCCTTTAGTATCATATGTAATAAGCCCCATGCCTCCTTTGATGTTGAGACTTTGGTGATAATCTCGAATATGCCTTTATCTACACTTTGGTAGAGTATATAAGGGCCTTCTTATCTTTCCTTTTTGACTCCTTATTTTTCTTCCTTTGCTCTTATGTGAGTGTTGCTTCATTTTCGGTCGGCTCTATGTAGCCATCTTCTACAAGATCCAAACATCAAGAGATCCCAGCAAAGCCTTCATTTATATATACCAGTTGTATCTTTGGTGAGTTTGGGTATTTAGGATTGAACAAAGTTCATGATGACTATGGATCTTTTTCATGGCTCTAATACCAGATTTTGAAGGAAACGAAAGGAGTATTTGGCAGAGAAGGTAATGAGATAAGCTAAGGGATATTGTATTTCTAAATCATAAAAGGATATGACCTATTGTCATTACAAAGTGACTCTAATTTGTCTATCAGAAATAAATACATATTGCTTAATTCAAAATACATAATAATAGTAGCAAGTTCCTATACAACTAATTAGTTTTCAAGGTGATGTTTGATTTTTTCAAAAATGTCTTCTTTCAAAGTGCATATTTGAAAAGATATCAAGTTTAATTCCAACACATATATAGGTATTCTCATATATAGGCAAAATATCTGGATTCAAAGTTATCAATCACCCTTCCAAGCATAAAGATAGAGTTATAATATTGTTATTAAACCAAATTGCATAGGTCTATCCCTATGAATTCTTTTGTGCATCTAAAGCTTATCTATTACAATACATGTGAGGTAAAATTGTCATTTCTACTACTAGGTAGGAGAAACTTTTCAAAGTTAGCTGCTGGGAGCGTTATAACTCTATTCTCTATAAATATGTACGTCCATATGTATGCTTAACTTAGTTCTTTTCAATACTTTCTTCTTCAATTTTTTTGGTTCATAAGGGAAATCTATTTGGTTTCCTCATGGCCAATAAGCACATCTTCAAGTATATTCTTTCCTCCTCTTTGAGTGAACCTTTAGTTGTCTCCTTTCCTTTTTGTATTTCCTGCATGAACCTTCAAGAGTGTCTTAGTTGCATGCTGACTTTGGCTCTTTTGATGCCTAGGTTCTATGTTCATATATCTCACCAATATGGCACGTATTTGGAATAAATGTTTCAAAGTATTGTTTATGCAGCACAAAAGATTTATTTAAAAAATAAATAGATGATTTTCTTGGGATCTGATTAAGGTGCAGAAAGAAATGGATAAAGAAGGAGGGCTAGAAATTTTAAGTTGCAGAAAAATAGATCTTGGCATTTTGTGATTTGTCATGTGCTTTAGTAGGTTTGATAAGAGTTAATTTTACAAAATGGATAGAGATATATCTCAACATTCTCTCTCATTGATTTTGTATTTTGGCAGGTATAATAAAAGAAAAAGTTCATTTTACAAATTACTAGAGTCTGACTAGGATGAGAAAATCTACATATCATATTAGCTTTCACTGAAGATTTGGTAAAGGTATTAAAAGCTATATTTTGATATGTTGGTTTCCCATAGAGTGCACTTTCTTTGATATCTGTTCATGCTGGAATTTCTTTTAGCATTATCATTTCCTTTGAAATTGTTAAGTTCCATTGGAGGATTACCCATGATATATCCATTTTCCTAATTCTCTTGCTCTGAGTTTAATTTTTGGGTTGTTATTGGACGAAATAAGAGAACTCCCCATAATAATTTTTTTTATTCTTTTAGTATATGGTCAATTCTCATATTACTTGTAGTACTTGTATCCACTTCCTTTCTCATAAACAAAGAAAAATAGTGGAATCGATTCCTTAGCTATTTGGAGGTTATGTGGACATAAGTTTGAAGAAGCCGACACATCACAAAATTAGTTATCGTGGGCAATGGCTTGCTTTTAGAATATTTTTGTTTGTTGTATTAGTATTATTGCATGCTTGAATTCCTTTCTTTTATTTGTTTTCTTGATATACATCACTTCACTATATTACTCTCATATTAAACACAATGAATTGCCTTCAAAAAAAATGTTTCTTTGTATTGTTTAGAAGAATACTAATATTTGCAATGCTATGTAAAGGTTCTGCAAGCTCAATTTGATAAACTAATAATCATTCAGCTAAATACAACCTCAACATTCAACATCTCCGCATGGTGCTAAGAACAATGAGCATTAGGGATTACTACGTTATAAGAAACTAAAAGATTTAAACAATTTTATCATGTTGAAGTAGAACATAATATTACTTGTTCATTTTTGTCAAGAGTGTAGATGGTGATTTGATCTTCTAAAGTTTTGTCCTGAATGTAGTAATATTGAATCTCCGATCATGTCAATTGGAGAGCCAAGAAAAATCTAAATCGGTATCTGAAAATTGAATATAAGCTTAAGATTTGTCCTCATTCCATTCACTTAAATGAATGTTTGTTGGATTTCCATGGTTTGCACAAGAAGAATATCAACTCAGGATTACCTTCTAGTGCTATTGTTATCATTTTCTGGTGAAGTCTTGCATGGCCTATTCTTATCCATCTGAAAAGATTCAAATAGACTTCAAACTGAATGACCAAGAATACCATACTGTTCTTATACTAGGTGTTGAATCCACAATAATTAGGCTTGATTTTTACTACCTGTGTCCATTTCTTTATTTCTCAATAATCTCTTTATTCATTATTATTGACAGAAATCAAATGATTAACTACAAAGGAAATTGACGACTTGCCTTTCAGAAGTGCATGATCAACATTTTTAGAATCCTTCTAAGATTATTTTCTTTGGACTTTGGATTATATTCTTTAATGCCCTCTTCCTCATACAAAAAATTCATAGCCAAAAATTCATTTACAAATAAAATAGAATACTATAATTTACAACCAAAGTATCTACTCAATTCAGGAGTGGTGGAAGGAGATGGGAAAGAGAAGGATATTCTTGCATTCATTCACCCATTTATGATAACTAACAGAATAGTTAGCAACTCTTCTTTAAAGCCCTATAAGCACCCTAACTATAATATACAACATCTCTCACTTGCATATGATGGATATGACCATGCCCTTATCGTACTTTATAATATTATCAAATCCTGACCTTCCATCAAATCACTCTCTTTTTCTATTGAATTGAACTTTTATTTTTAATACCCTTCTTAAAAACTAAAGAAAGAAAGTGAATATAGTATATTATTATAATCTAGGCTCATTTAGTTGCATTAGATAAAGTATCACTCACTCCCTGAAGAGATACACCACCTCGCCTCTTTTTAACTTCATATTAGAACTATATCCAATCTCATCAAAGGGCATAACTAGCTAGCTAATGAATGCAAGCAAGTGGTTTGATTTCAAATTTATCTTCCTTTCACCCTAATATTACTTGGATCTAAATTATTTACTTTCCTAATAATAACCTTTGAAGTCAAATTAATCATGATGATAGGTAACATAGTAGAGTGGCTAACACCAACTTTTCTCTTTATGACATGGTTAAAAATCACAAAGGGTATTAATAAGATCAAATTCATGACATATATAACCTATACAATGAGGAAATAGGGATTCATTTACTTACTTCCTAATTGGTTATTAAGCACAAGCAATATCAAACGTATACTATAGTGGATACAAAATGTATATCCCTGCTCAACAATGCCATGCAGATCTTAATTCAACCATATATCAAGCATCTAACTCAAGCCTTTTGTTTGCTTATTTTAATATGCTTCATGAATGATGGAAAAACATGGAAGAACCTCACCTTAGTCTTCTTTTAAGGCAACATTTCAAAGAATTGAACTAAACTTGCTTTCTTAGCACTATAGCTTAACTTTGCTTCATCTTCACTCATTCTATTAGTATCAAAACCAATTATTTGTGCAAGTAAGCCAATATTAGCCAATTGATATATCTAGTTGTATTAATTCTACCTCTAAGATATGATGGCATTATTAAGTAATAATGCATATCTAGATATCAATTTATATTCACTTAATATACAATGTAGACCTTTAGATGCTTCAGTTAAAAATAATGATCTTTTAACAATTCATGGTAAGGATAGAGATAGAGATAGACCTAAACTAATATGGACAAAAATAATTAAAAAAGATATAACTATTTATAATTTAAATATCGACTTGATCCTGAATAGAGCAGAATGGAGGAAGCAGATTCCTGTAGCCGACCCCATATAGTTAAGAAAAGGGTTAGATGAGTTGAGTTGAGTTGAGTTTAGTTAGTTCAATTCCCCAATCAATATGACTATAACCAACTATGCACAAATCCTTATCTTGGTAATATAACATGAAATCTATTGTTCCTCTTATATGCCTAAATATATTCTTAACTCTCTTTCAATGCTCAGGACTTGGGTTGGCCTAAAAATAACTAACAAACCCCAAGCTTTGTACACATTATAACATATATTAGACTTGCAACTACACTAGAATGGGAAAAGCTTTTGACATTCTCTCCTAGAATCTTGAGCCCATACCAAGGCTCAGGCTCAATTTTTTTTTTCTATAGGAGTATATATGTATTTAAAGTCATACATTTCATATTTTTCAAATATCTTCTTGATGAAAGCCTATTGAGTTAGATTAAGAAATCTCTTACATCAATCTCTTGCATTCCTGACACCAAACACATAGCTAGATTCACCCATATCCTTTACCTTGAAGTTGGGCTGGTACTTTTAGGGCATCAATCAACTTATTGTTATCTTCAACCAATAAAATATCATCAATATACAATGATAGAAAAATGAAACTACCCAATGATAGTTAATATACACACAATGATCCTTCTCTATCATCATAAGTTTATCAGCTAAGATAGTACTATAAAATCTAGAAATCATTATCTGGATACTAGTTTCAAGTAACAAATAGATCATTAGAGCTTACATACTTTGCGCTTCTAGCCTTGAGCCATAAAACCAATAGGTTAAAACTTATAGATCTCCTTCTACAATTATCTATTAAGAAATGTAGTTTTAACATTTGTTTAGTAAGAGATCAAAACCCACATGTGCAATAATGACTAGAATGAGTAGATTGAGATAAACCTAATAACTAGAGATGTCTCTTCATAATCAATTTGGGTAAAATCCTTTGACATTTCTTGAGTCTTATAATTTCAATACATCCATCAAACTTGTGTTTCCCAATCATTTGATACCCATGAAGAAATTCAACTAATTCTTAAATATGATTAACCTTCATTCTTGAATCACCTTAATTCATTCTCTTGCAACAAGGCTTGTGATAGCCTCTTCGAATGCCTTAGGCCCTTTATCATCTTTTATAGAAATTATGAATGCCTTTTAATCTTAAATTAACAATAAGGTATCCTACCATGAACATTTTTTATGGTGAATTTTTTCTTGATCATGTCTCATTGAAGCTAATCTATTGAGTATGTCATTATTACTTAAGGATGGCAACGGAGTATATTTAAAGCAGTGCGTATATTTTCATCCTGACTCCCCAACCTTCCCCTCATCCCCAAGCTGATCCCCAAATATGGATTGATATTTTCCTCCATTCCTACCTAATGATTCCCTATTCCCTGCAAGGAATCTCCAATCCCCATTTTCTTCTTCTTTCTAATAGAGAAAAAAAGCTTCTAGAATTAAAGAAATAATACAAATGATGGATCATATCTATTAATATGACAAATTAATAAAGTAAACATTAGAATTATCAAATTTAGCAGAATTATGAAAGACCAATCTATAGTTTAGTATTCAATAATCCATATTTTAAAGTAAAATTATTTTCAATTTGGCATATTAGGAAACTCATTTCATAAACTCAAAATCTAGGACAAAATGATAATATTAGGATATATAAATACCTAAAATTTATAACTAAATAAAGTTAAAAGGTAAGTGGGAGGGTTTCAAGATATATTTAGAAAAAAATCAATATAAAAGTAATTTTATTTTATGGGATAAATAATCAAGTCTTGTATTCAGGTTCAGAGATGAAGACCTCAATTCCATCCCCAAACCCGATGGATTTTCAAAAAAATTCTTATTCCCATATTCATTTAATCCCTTCAAACCCATTCTGTCTAGACAGTTTTTGCAGCGATCAGAATTCCCCATCCTCATTACCATCGCTATTCTCATTATCTATGAGTCTAAGGAACCATTTTCAAATTCTCTACTTGTGGGCTGGATATACCAAGATTTTGATCTTTCATTTCATAAATTGAAAGTTCTTGATAACTTCAGCTTCTACTAGAAAAATCATCTAAAAAGGTGGCATCTAATAACTCTAATGAACGCATAGCCTTTAGAATGTTAAGGAGTCATGATCATGGTCTTTCAGTAGTATCATGAGTTGTAGGATGTGTAATCCGGTCATCATCAACCATGCATGGTTTGATCAATTATTGGTTTTATTCTATTTCAATATGGGCCATGGCCCATGGCCCATGATACTTAACCAGAACATGCCAAGTGTACCATGTCATAACTAGGTCATTGTCATATCATTATCATCTTACTGTCATGCTAGCACCCATCAGTGCCACCCAATAGCCTTGTCAGCATCATATCACAAGAACATCAACACCATGTTATAGCTGCATTAGTGCCACATCTTTAGTTGTATATTTAAACATGTGACAAAATAGGAATTAAGAAAGGTACCATTCATTCCTTAAATGAACCCTTCCTCTCTACTACTACTGAACACAGGGACTCAATTAAATGGTTAGACTAGTAATGAGCTCATAGGTTCCTTTATGTCCCAACCATTTATAATTACGAAAAGTGCATTTCATCCCTTAAGTGGACCCTTTATCTTCCTACTTCTGAACATAGGGACTCGATTGAATGGTTGGATTATGCCTAGTAATGAGTTCATAAGTTCCTTTATGACCTAGCCTAGGGCAAAGACATGGACAAAACAAGGATCAAACTTTGTATCCACTATCTTACAACATAGATTTGACCACCCACCGTAAACAACCTTTTTATTTCTAGGTCAAATTAGACATGCCATAAGTTGTTGAAAACCCACTATAATGAACTACATATCCTTTGCAACCATTCATCTTGTAGTGCCATGATTTGATGAAAAATGCTCTAAAACTATTAAGAGACCAGTGTTCTTATTTTCTCTCAAACTACATGTTAAAATTGGATGCGGATCTCCTAGTGTGATCACACTCCAATGGGCCATTGAATGTATGAAAAATAAGCCCTAATAAAGCTTCTTATGAAATTTTATTTCCAAAAACATGGTTCATCTCTAGCTCAGATTGAGATTAGATGTCTAGTTGGTGAAATAAATCCATCAAACTATCGCCTGGTTTATGAAATCAATCCATCAAACTATTGGTGAAATAGCCCATCTTTAATTGGGTCCCACAACTTATAAGTTGGGCAATGACATTAAAAATGCCAGCTCCCATTACTTGCTCTCATTTAATCATGGGCCATTGTAGTAATAGTTAAATAGCCAAACTTCAACCAACTTTAGATATGAGATTTCTTCAATCCCACACCAACTAGAGAGTATCCCAATTAGATGAAAAGCATGAAGATTTAATAAGATAACTAGTGGTCATATAGCACATGAAGAAAAAATAAGAAAGTAGCTATCAACTGAAAAAGTTGGTAGACCTAGAATAAGCATGATCTTTTAAATGTGAAAGAAAGATCAAACTCAAGTTTGAGAGAAGGATGTAACAAAAGAGCTAGAAAATGTTATGCCCTTCTTTTTAAGGAATCCAATCAAAAGAAAGTATGAGATGCAACCTAACCTTTAGGGTTTCACCAAGAAGGTTGGAGAAAGCAAACTTAGATGAAATAATATATAAGCCAAAAGTATATAGTAAACTCCAAAAAAGAGAGTCTCCTCATAAGATGAAATGAAATATTAATCAATATAACATAACAAGGTGTACATGTATCATGTTGATATCTTACCGCACTTGAATTGGCATGATATTAGCTATGCCAATTTCCATCTAAGGTTTCCTTAGATGAACAAGATAAAAAGTGCTTACTATGCCAAAAGAAATCATGTCAGTCAAATGAGCTACAATCAAGATCTTACCTATTTGGAAAGATATTACTGAGCTTAACACATTAACGAATTTCACTCCATTTTTTGGATGATTTCCATCATATCTCTTCATGGAGTTTTATCAAAGTGTTATTAAGACTAGCTCATTTGTCATCTTGCATTAGAAGGAGAGAAATATGTGTTGGGACATCAACCACTTTCTCTTCAAGAATTCTAACAACTTAGAATGTTGCACAATCTTCTATCCTCCATTTGTCCTTATAGAATGAAAAATGTATTGACTTAAAAGCTTATTAAGAATGATGTCCTACGTTTCAGTCTTATTATAGGTTCATTTACAACGAAAATGTCCTCTCTTTTTTTACAAAGTGATATAGAAGTCTACAACATTTAAAAAGGATGAAGTGTTCATTTGGTTTTCTCTAAGGAATAAAATGCAAAAGAGAGAGGTTTTCGCTTAAAGCAATCGAATGATGGCTTTGGATGTCTATTGGATGGAGTTAAATTATTTATCATCTTTTCTTCAATTATCCTTTCCTTAAATATATCTACCTAGTCAGCATTGATATCTCGCCTCAACTTAGAAGGTTGGCCATTGAACCTTCACAAACTTTGAACTTCTTGGAGATAGAAAAAGTTATATTCTTCACTATGAAGAGCTTGAGATCAACTACTTCTTGCTTTATGTTGGCAAATTGATATAAGTATAAAGCAAAATTCTTCCTTAGGAAAGCTTCAACATTTAATGTAGTTTCTAAAAGACTCTTCCCACTTCCAAGATTTGAGAAAGTTTATGTTTAAGTAAATCAATTGATGATCACATGAAGCTTGAAATTATAAGGCATCGTTAATATCAGATAGCGTCTCATAACTTTCTAGTGTGCTTTCTTGTCTTTTATAGTCTCATTATCAATACTCATAAATTTTCATCCTTATAAATACTTGTTATTTAATAAAATAAGAGGAAGTGTCTCACTTCCTCCATTACTCCTTAAGAAAAGATATTAGAAATGTTTCAATTCTTTGGCATCTTATTATGCTAGCAAGTCTTAAGCACTAACATAGAATGGAATAAAATAATGTGGCATGAACAATGCCATTGCTAGTCTAGCA
The DNA here is from genome assembly GCA_900491605.1 of Calamus simplicifolius. Lineage (NCBI taxonomy): Eukaryota > Viridiplantae > Streptophyta > Magnoliopsida > Arecales > Arecaceae > Calamus > Calamus simplicifolius. Next base: position 79,822 of record UESW01003011.1, on the reverse strand, counting down.
CACCATTGACACAAAATGTTTTATTTCTTTTTTCAAAGTAAACATAATCATCCATTTCAATGTTCATGTATGATTACAAGAAAATGAAAATATTTATCCAAATGTTAAAAAAATCCATCATGAATTTCACTTAAATTGGCTTAACTTTATCTCACTAAAATTCTTAATGGATGAGTTGATTGGGGCTAAGGGCATGAAATTCTGGTTTCTATTTTCCTAATCAATGAGAATCATCTTTGACTTCATATTTCCTTTTGAATGGGATTGATGATGTAATTCATCATAAGTATTGTCTGCATGATAATTTGATGACTTTCTTCTTAATTTTTTTATTAGCTTAAGCTTCACATCCTTCCTCATTTGAGGACTCTCATATTGTAAAACTTTTAATTCCATCAAGTGAATGCTCACATTGATTGATGGCAAATCACCTAGAGAAGATTGATATCCACCCAATCACTTCAATGATATTTTAATTGGTTCTTTATTGTATAATCTTTAATGAATTCAATTGGTGTGCAATAATTCATATTAACCTTGGAAATTGCAATGCACATAGTTTATTTAGTAGGACACATCTTGTAGGGTGTATCTAATAGATACTTATGATCCCAATGCTAAAAAAAGAAAAGATAAAAATAAAATGACTTGATAAATATACTTTCCAATTTAGTTTATATCATTAGGATGTGCATCTCCTGCCATCAGCTGGCAGCACACCACTCTCTATAGGAAAAGTAATACACAATAGTAAGTACATGATACCAGAGATGGTCTTATCATAATTAAGTATGGGATGCACGATCCGGATCAGCTATCTGATCTTATTATTTGCTACGAAAGCCAACTAAGGATGGAAAGCCCCTCCTTAGCCCAAAAGCAGCTTCTCCCCCATCATATCAAACTATCAAGTCTCATCGTACCAGCTATCGGGCTTAAGGTAGGCACTCTTTTATGAGGGGCTCCTTCCTCTCTCAATTTTTGACTCTTACTTTCAATTATTTTCACTCTCCACTACTGAGAGTATGACTAAAAGATTCACCCTTGGCTACCTTCTTCTTTTATTATTGACTTAAGCATTAGAGGACTTTTATTGGAACATCCTAGCATCCTTCATTCTCTTTCTATGTTCTTTGTAGGTTCACTGCCTAAAGCCATCTAAAAACCCTCCTTATTGGGGCTGTATTACGTCTTTCTCATTTTTTTTATGTTACCTTCATCATCCCTGATAGTTTGAGGGTGCATCATCATTGCATCCTAAGCACCATCAATACTATATATGAAAATTGGTATACTTTCATGTATTTCATATTTTTTATTTTTAGACTTTTCTTCATAATCCTACTCACCTTTCTTGAGAAGCCTAATTATGTTTTTCATTGTGTGCTATTTTATATGAGTCATCATCATCATTGCATCCCAAGCACCATCAATACTATATTTGAAAATTGATATACTTTTATGTAATTCATATTTTTTATTTTTTAGACTTTTTCTTCATAGTCCTTCTCACCTTTCTTGAGAAGCCTAACTATCTTTTTCATTGTGTGCTCTTTTATATGAGTCATCACTTGATATCATTAAATGTTACATGTCTCAAGAGGATATTTTAGTTATATTTCTTTTTGGTAAGAGAGACATGTAGGAAATTGATTACTCAATGTAATGCATAATCTAAGTGAGATCTCACTTGCTTAGTCTAGTGGCACCTTTTTAAGGAGTTACTTTATTATAAGAGTAATATCTATAGCACATAATCCGAAGGGATTGATGCAACCTATAAAAAATGGAGAGATCCATAGGAATGGTGGAATATTAAGTTGCCAAGCTTGTATGTGAGATACGTAAGAGGTGGTGGAATATTGAGTTGCCAAGCTTGCATGAGAAGGCTTCAAGAACTTCTTGTATAAACTAAGGGTGCCATGAAGCATTTTCCTTATACTAGTATAGATGGGATCGTAAGGATTTATTGTCTTGGATGGAAATAAAGTCATGATAAATATTTATTGATGCTATACTTGCAATCAAACTTGCACCTCTCAATGACAAATCATCCATGAAATCTTCTAATAAGAGCTCCTTATGTTGAAGAATGAAATTGTTCTCTTCAATTGATTCTAAATTATGGAATTGGTAGTTTACCTTGATCTATAGCATTTTATGCAAACTGATTTAATAAGATTCATTGCATCCCAAAGCTTCAAATTGTAGTAGGCACTTTCAAAAGTTGCACTTATCTTCACAAATCATATATCTCAAAGTTACAAAGATTACATCTCCGACTACTTATATAAAAACTGTAGTCTTAAATTGCCTACATAAAAGCTACCATCTTAGATTACCTAAGATCATGTAATAATTGATGCTAAGAGGTACCATTGTTGAGTTAGACAAGACAAGGTAATAGAAAAGTTAGTAAAAGTTATTCTCTTTTCTTCAAGGACTTTACTAAGAAAAAATAGAACCCCACCCATCTTTTGAGAGGATTTACCAAGGAGGATAGAAAGGATAATAAGAAGAAATCCATCTTCTAAGAAGGAAAAATAAAAAAAACTTTTTTTAACTTGGTTATTCCACTCTACATAGCTAATTATTATAAATATACATGCAAAAACTAATGACTAGGAAAATTTTTGATAAGTTAATGCATGAGTTAAAAATATGTAATAAGTGTTCAAAAGTTATACTCTCTAAAGATAAATCACTAAGTCAAATTTAATCACCCATATTTAAGGACTATTTGAAGTATTTTAATTGAAGTTGCATTATAATTCAAGTCACATATAATTTAAGCTATGGTAAATGACTTACAAGAAAACTCCTTATGTTTAGAGAAGAGTTCAAGTAAAAATATAGCAAAACAGGAAAGATGGAAATGGGTGGAGGGTATGGGCATGGATAAGGAGGAGATAGAAATAAAGAGGCTTAAGAAAAGGTATTAGAGAAGAAGTCTTTGTTGGGATATGCCCATAAACAAATAACATTTATTATTTTACTGAATATTTAAGAAATTTTTTAATATTATACTTGCATGTTATGATGCTTTATAAATATCAAAAATTCTGGATTATTTAAATGTGACTTTAAATATTGTATATAAGTGTTATATACATAGGATAATATTTAAAGTAGAATAATCTAAACTTGTCCGTAATTATAAATTAAAGTTGCAATAAAGATCTTTAATTTAAAATTACTAGCGTGGTTCATAATGAAACGATCTTATCTGGATTATTGATAATGAGATTATCGAAATGAAAGCGCTTTATATAATTTGATTATATAGGACTGGAACATGATTAATTATGAATCTCTAATAAATTCTGTTGTTAAAATAGAGAATTCAAAATTAATCAATGATGGTCATATGTGAATCGATCTTAATTCTGAGTAATTAATAGACTCCTATTTATTGTATTATATTTTTTGACTTACCGGGTAATGACACAAAACATAGTGTCAAATTCTTGGTATATTAGAAATATAATAACATAAGTAGCCGAAAATATTAATATACAAGATGAAATCATTCCTTCGTAAAGAAGTCAGATGGACGATTCCCATAAGTGTTGATTCGGGACTTGAATAATAAAAGTGCTCAATTTATGATTGGATCATAAATATATTATTCATTATAGAATCAATGGTACTTATGGATAAAGATGTGATTAAAGAGGTTAACGAAAAATGCTTAGCTTTAATCATGAACCATTTATGGAGGATTGATTTATATGCAGTGACTATATCAATGGATGATTCAAATCCTTATGAATATAATTAATTTTATAATTTTAAGAGTGCAATTCCAAATTTTTAGTGGAGTAATTTGGAATTAATAATTTTGATATTTTAATTAAGGTATTTATTTAATGTCAAAATTATTGAGCTTAGAATTATAATGTCCATAATTCCTCTGGACGGTTCCATTAAATTATGTGAACTTTATGATATGTTGGGTTGAGTTATTAATTTGGAATTAGAATTCTAAATTATTTTTATATAGAAATTAATTAGATTAATTTTTGTTATACGGTGTGCTAAGGAACACATCGTAGCATATTCCACGAGAAGAATCTACGTGAAAATTTATTTAGTTGTTGGAGAAATAAATATGTGATCGTGAGAGAACTTTCTCTCTCCCATAATATTCCATGATAAATATGTCGAACCAACAATTGGTTGTTGGATCGATATGCGTTAAAGTAATTCCAAGAGTTGAAACTTATCTTTAAGTTTTAATTAATTGATTAATTAATTAAAGGGATTGATAGTTCTTATTCTCTATGAATATAAGATTCACGAGAGACAGAAAAGAACATCGAAACAAGAATGATCAACCACAGAGAGTTTCTCCTTCAACTTCACTTTATCTCATGAGTTGAGAATACAAAGTGAATTAAATTGAGTTGTGTAATCTTAACCCATATCAAAAGAACGCCCACTTGTTCGTGTTCATCATAATCTGAAGAACGTTTGGAAAGATCCGTGTGATCAAAGGATTTGGTGATTCCAAGGTATCATTCGTGAAGAACAAAAGATCGATTTCTCAATCTCCTTTTTATTCTTGTTATTAAATTAATACGGTATAGATCATGCTAACTAAAATTTTAAGATATGTGATTTGATCTGTATCTTGTTTCCGTTAAGATAAGTGATTTGATCCTTATCACGCTTCCGCAAACATCTCAGAATTGTTCTGAGATAACCATCAGTCTTCTCCAATGGTGGTGGATGGCAAGTTGGAGTGTGAAAATCCAAGCCTAAAGATAGGCATATAGGGAAAGAAGCTCAATTAACGTTGACACAACCTTTATGAGATCAAGGTATCCTAATGCAAGACACCTTAATTATATTCTTTTATATGATCGACATCTACAAGTTCATCAACCTTGTAGCACCATGCATAAGTTTCCAAGAAATCTCTTAATACTTAATCAAGGAGAGATAGATCATTTCAAAAGTTGAAACAAACCATCATAAGTTCTATTTTGAGAAAAAGTTTGCTTCATTTTTCTTATAACTAAAAATTCTCAATAGACTTATGTCAATTTGAGAATAAGCTCATGTAAACTTTCACTTTCAAGGTGATTATTTTATATTTCATAACAATGATTCAAAGATAAACTTTCTATGTAAGTGTCTCTTCAAGGCTCAATTCATTATGTTTCCATTGATGGCTTTCAAGTCTCTTTGGCCTCTTATGTTAATTTATATTTAGTTTATTTCTATTATTGGTCATCTTTTTAATTATCATTTTTTTAATTATTCTTTTGAATATTTTAAATTACATGAGTGATATACCCAATGATTAAGTATGCCTATTAATTATACAAAAAAATGAAAGCCCTCTGCAATAAAAAAAGAAGAATTTGAATAGATTGATTGATTCATCTTATTTGGATCTATTGATCCTATAATTAGATGATTGAATAAATGAGGCCTTACTAGGGTTTGTTGTTATTAATTAAAAAAATGAAAATATAATCTTTGAGGAAAAAATATTTTGTAGAAAGGATTATTTTTATGGATTGATTTTTTTATAACTATAAAAAATTTATTTTTTATAGTGATCTATAAAATAAATTTATTTTTTATTTCTAAGCAATTTAGAGTAGCTGGCATATTCAATTTAGATATTATATTTATTTGTTTTTATGGATTGGATTATCCTATTAGTTCTAGTAATTAAAGATCTCTAGGTATCCATGATTATCTTCTTTAATATGCTATAAAAATATAAAATTTCTAACTATGCAACACTAAAACTACTCTTAACTTATTTTATAACTATCATAAAACTCTATCATTATTTCATATTATTTAGTATAGTATAATATTATAATACAATAATATTCATTATATCATTATAATATAACCTTAAGATAATACAAGGGCATTTTTTTATTAAGCATCCTTTTAGTTATAAATGAGAGGCTTTTTAGTTATCAAAGTTCAGTCTAAGATCACTTCCTTGGGGATACCCATCCTTAAGGATAGGTGGATCACTAAATTGGGTATTTGAAGGTGATTTCAAATCATTGTAGTGATTCTTAATGAATCCTTCTAGAGCAAGTGCTCCTAAAAGATAGATGAAAACATATTAATATATTATATATAATTAAGGCAGGTAGATGAAGTGGATGGGGTGCTTCTATTTGCTATGTTATTCACTTTTAACAACAAATTAGACTAATTTTCTCGTCACCAATCATGTCTCCATTTTCTTCGATGAAACTTTCACTATTGAACTTAGTTCTATATGTAGTATCTATTTTTATGCACTAATGCAAAATAATTTATCCTTGCTATCAGGGTGCATGTTTATTATTCTTTTAATTGTCTAATTTATGCTTCTATTTCAACAATTCTATAGATCCTTTCATCACTTCTCTAGCTCCAAATGGTAGCCACCATGATGTTCAACAAGGCTGAACTGCAATAAGCCTTTGGAGCTCAGGCAATTCCTGCACTTTCATACCAAGGCAGTGGCAACCCTTATAGCCAATACAGTACTTTCTCAGAACCTTTAAAAGTCACACAAATCCAACTTTCTTCCAAGGTTTACCCTCTTCATCCTGCTACAGGTATGTGTACTAAGTTTCCTAATGCAGTAGTTTGTGGCAATATTTGTTATGGGTACAATATGTGATTGAGAAAAGAACAAAAGAGAAAAAAAACACAAGGCACATAGAGTCAATGTGATTCAACCATTGGCTTACGTTAATAGGCAAAGAAGAATAGAAAAATTCACTATCAGAAGATAGAAAACTGAATGTAGTAGTAGTCTTTCAAAAAACCTACTATCAAACCTCAAAAATTTTCCCTCAAGTTTACTCTAAAAATATGCATCAGGTGGTCTAGAAATTCAAAACATCCCAAATAATATTGATGATAGTTTGCCTTGCAGGTGGTTGCCACCAACTAATCATAAAGGATAATAGTGATGAAACTGTCTTTATTATCAAAAGATCACCACTTCCTCCTCTTGAATACGCCATCTTTTATAGGCAATTGAAGCGAAGGGATGATTAGAGTGACCCTCTACTATATGACTTGCAATGACCAGCCTCAGACATGAAGATGAAAGGTATGCCTCCAGCTTCTCTTTTTGTTCCCATGCAAAATTTTAGGTTGGGAAAGATTCAGGTCAAACAAAAGAGAATGACATGAGCTGAGCAGTTGTCTTGTGGTATGATTCCTATTCCATCATTGTAGTCATGATAGCTTGAACTTGGATTGCATGATACTTGTAGAACTTGAGCATGAGCATGCTGATGGGGGTACAAGTTGAGGAAGCCAGTGGCTTAACCATATCCATAACTATACATATATTCAGCAAATTGCATTAAGATATGTAACACATTCCAGAGTATGATGCTATTGTAGAGTAAGAAAGCTATGTATAAATTGGGTATTTGGAGGTGATTTCAAATCATTGTAGTGATCCTTAATAAATCCCCCTATAGTAAGTGCCCCTAAAAGATAGATGAAAACATATTAATATATTATATATAATTAAGGCAGGTAGATGAAGTAGATGGAGGTGCTTCTATTTGCTATGTTATTCACTTTTAACAACAAATTCTTAGACTAATTTTTGCATCACCAATCATGTCTCCATTTTCTTCGGTGAAACTTTCACAATTAGACTTAGTTCTATATGTAGTATCTACTTTTATGCACTAATGCAAAATAGTTTATCCTTACTTCCATGGTTCATTTTTATTATTCTTTTAATTTTCTAATTTACGCTTATATTTGGAGGTGATTTCAAATCATTGTTGATGCTTACATCCATAACTACACATATATTTGGAGGTGATTTCTAATCTACTTATGATTTCAAATTCATAAGTAGATGCTATTGGAGATTAAATTGGGTATTTGGAGGTGATTTCAAATCATTGTAGTGATCCTTAATGAATCCCCCTATAGCAAGTGCCCCTAAAAGATAGATAAAAATATATTAATATATTATATATAATTAAGGCATGTAGATGAAGTAGATGGAGGTGCTTCTATTTGCTATGTTATTCACTTTTAACAACAAATTCTTAGACTAATTTTCTCATCACCAATCATGTCTCCATTTTCTTCGGTGAAACTTCACGATTAGACTTAATTCTATATATAGTATCTACTTTTTTGCACTAATGCAAAATAGTTTATCCTTGCTTCCATGGTTCATTTTTATTATTATTTTAATTTTTTAATTTACGCTTATATTTCAACAGTTCTACAGATCCTTTCATTACTTATACAGCTCCAAATGGTAGCTACCATGATGATTAAGAAGGCTAAACTGCAATAAGCCTTTGGAGCTTAGGCAATTACTACACTTTCAGGCCAAGACAGTGGCAACCCTTATAGCCAATACAGTGCTTTTTGAGAACCTTTAGAGGTCACACCAATCCAACTTTCTTCCAAGGTTTGCCCTCTTCATCCTGCTATAGGTATATGTACTAAGTTCCTAATGCAGCAATTTGTGGCAATATTTGTTATGGCAAAACTTAACACAATATGTGATTGAGAATAGAACAAAAGAGGAAACAAACACAAGACACACAGAATCAATTGATTCAACCATTGCCTTACGTTAATAGGCAAAGAATAGTAGAAAATTTCACTATCAAAAGATAGAATACTGAATATAGTAGTAGTAGTCTCTCAAAAAACCTACTATCATACCTCAAAAATTTCTCCCTCAAGTTTACTCCAAAAATATGCATCAGGTGGTTTAGAAATTCAAAACACCCCAAACAATATTGATGATAGTTTGCCTTGCAGGTGGTTGCCACCAACCAATCATAAAAGATAACAGTGATGAACCTATCTTTATTATCAAAAGATCACCACATCCCCCTCTTGAATACGCCATCTTTCATAGACAATTGAAGCGAAGGGATGATCGGAGTGACCCTCTACTATATGACCTGCAGCGACCGGCCTGAGACATCAGGATGAGAGGTATGCCTCCAGCTTCTCTTTTCGCTCTCATGCAGCATTTTTTATTGGGAAAGGTTCAGGTCAAACAAAAGAGAATGACACGAGCTGAGCAGTTGTCTTGTGGTATGATTCCTATTTCATCACTGTAGTCCATGATAGCTTGAACTTGGATTGCATGATACTTGGAGAACTTGAGCATGAGCATGCTGATGGGGGTATAAGTTGAGGAAGCCAGTGGCTTAACCATATCCATAACTACACATGTATTCAGCAAATTGCATTAAGATATGTAACAGATTTCAGACTATGATGCTATTGTAGAGTAAGAAAGCTAACATAACTAATCTTGTTCCAGTGGACTTACAGTGATGATAAGCCTGAATTGCTCGGCCACAAGCGTCAGCTCTGCAACTTGGACCTGACATTCATTCCAGGAGGGTCCAGTTTCATTGAGGCCCCGGTGCAGGTAGTCCTGTCTTGTGTTCATTCTTATCGCACTAGTTGCTTTGAACAAGTAAATGGATCCACAGGTAAAAATGAAGATCTTCCATGTTTTCACTGATCGCAAGGTGGAGTTTAGATGAGGAATTGAGCTGCCCAACATCAGGCACTTCTCGGTGCTGTGAGTTTTTCTTTCTAGCATTTTCCTTGTTTTAAGTCTTCTAATAATTCTTGAATGGTAGTGGCTGCAATGATTTGAGCTCATGTATAGGGTTTTTGTGTGGAGGAAGAGGGTCCATATATTATTGCTGGTTGGCTTTAATTAGGAGCTGAAGAGTTCTTCAGAGAACAAGGAGGGCGCTTTCAAGGAAAACCAAGCACTGTCACCAGTTTGAGTCAGGAATGCTTGGTTCAACAAGCAAGGATCAGAACTCGTCGTGGTCGTGTTCCATTCAAAGTACTTTTCAGTCAGTCTTAGCTTGTTTAAGTTGTGTTTTTTCTGTAATTATGCTGTGGTAAGTGATAATGGTGCTAATGCATGGCATCAGTGGGCATAGTCACCAATGCACATGCCCAAAGACGCACACACCAAGAAGGAAACCATACGCATGCAGCACAAGATGGGGAATCCACAAGCAAGATAGGAACTAAGACGTAAATGAAAAATTAGAGACAATATAAAAATTAAAGTGATGAAGTTTTAGGACTTGAACGAGAAACACAGTGACTTGGAGGTGAACTAAATAGTTTAAAACGGAGCTGTGACGTGCTTAGGATGCAACTTGAATTGCATCAAATTAGAGAGAAATTTCCAAGATGACCGATTAAGCAAACAATGGGGAACGAACTGAAATGTCCTGAGAATGGAATGAAACGAATAAAATACGCAAACAGGACAGTTGTGAAATGGTATTTAACTAGATGTGCTAAGACCACACAAGGGTTAGTCTTAGATGAGAGCATATAAAGAGGGGGCATAATAGTTGTGCTGAACAAGGACGGTGAATAACTGGGTGGGATGCCATTAGACAGAGAAAAAGATGAAGCTGGACAAGGATACAAAGGAAGATGAAAGACCTAAGATAACATGCATATCATTTACAAGAAAACAAAACAATTAAGAACTCGACAATGATTTACCCTGCATTCATGAAATTCATGACATCAGCTCAAATGATTGTCTGATCATACAGAGCAGCAGTTTTCCCTGGATATTTTCCATAAATTTTTTTTAACTTCTACATCAGATTATCGTAGCTACAGCAATGGATGGTTCAAACATGTAGTCCAAACATCATGGATGCAGAAGTTTGTACAGAAACAAAATATCTTTAGCTTTCCTTTTGAGAGTTCATTGGCCTTTGGATGGAAGGCTTTCAAGGGACTTTAAGAATATTCACAGTCTAATAACATCAGAAAGATGGCTATATACAAATAAAAGAGTAAAATTGATCATTTGTACAGGATACACCCCCCCCCCCCCCCCCCCAACCAAAACCCAACAAGAAACCAAGTTCTATTCATATATGTACAGTTAATCTCCCTTCATTTCAGCCACAGGCAGCATCAGGAAAGATTTCAATGAATGGTGTCAGGTAGTATAGCAACTGTCACAATGAAATATTCACAACCAACAGGAAGATTGTATGGATTTGAGGCAGGCCCTGATCCTGGAGACTGCCACTTGCTGTTCTCAGAACTCAAAGCTTCTGTTTGATCACCAAGCTCAGAACGCATGGATATTGCTGGCCTCACGATTTGCCGCTCAATGTGTACAATCTGTCCGATTATGTAAACTGGTCTCCTTGGATGTTGTTCAGTGAACAGAGCAACAGATTCTCCAGAAAGGAAGTAATTTGAACAGTTTCGGTTGATTGCTTCATAATGCCCAGCAGAGTTCAGAACAAAAGCGGCAAGCTCATGGACTCTCAAATGATTAAAAGATACCTTCTCCTTGTTTGCCTATCACAACAACATCCACTTTTAGTGATGACAGAAATCGAGTGAAAATAGAGTTCTTTCAAATACAAGGCATAAAAATACAAATTTTCACAAGTTCAAGACGCTGCCAAAAATATGGCCAATTATAACACAATCCATAAGCGTTCGAACAGGTGAGATACTCAAGAGTGATTAGTCTGGCTTGAAACTAATAAACTACCAGAAAACTTTTTTAATGCATGGGAACTAGAAGCAATGACAGGAGGGGTCAAGTGGTTAAATAACTTATTCAGAAAACTCCCGAAAACTCTTGTAACTTTTTTCCACCGGATCTGATTTGATAAGTGGGCAGAACAATTTCCTTATTACAGAAAAAAGACAAAGTCCACCCCTCGCCGGTTCCCCCCGAAAACCCAACCCGCAGCATGGGGACAAGACCTCCACCACTGCCTTCTTGTTTGACCTTTTCTTTTGCTCCCTTCTACAGCCAGCTTGAAAACTTCTATTCTCATCCCAACTTCACCATGCACACAGAATTAGAATTCAAACCATCAGGGTCCCAAACCCATGAAGCCACTGCTCCATAACCCAAAACCCACATTCACTCTGGAGGTGTGGTGGCACATGGGAAGCAGGCTCAATCAAAGCAGCTTAGGAGGAGGATGCGAAAAGATTTGGATCAGGTTTAGAGAGAAACCAGAAGAGGATATTGCAGGCTGTGGTGGATGTGAGAGAAGTAATTGGAAGGGAAACGAGGTTGGCAGGGAAGGGGATGGAGGGAAATATGAGGGGTAAAATGAGATCTAAAAAGAAAGCCAGCTCCTTGGTTTCTGTACTTTAAACACACAATCCAATGCATAAAAGGTTGGAAATATATTTCGGGTCATATATTCTCAATAGCAGCCTAACCCACCCACCATCTCTCTCTCTCTCTCTCTCTCTCTCTCTCTCTCTCTCTCTCATGCTCTCAAGGTTTTAAATATCAAGGATCAAAATCTACCTGTCCCTGCTTAGCATGGCACATGTCATGCTTTGTACAGCACCATCACCATGTATTGATAGGCATGCGGCTTGTTGAAATTAGCAGAAAGGAGAAAAAGAAACAGGTCTAACAAGCAGCATAAAGTGGTAAGGATTCAGTTGAGGGTCAACATGGGAGGTACAAGGTGGTCTGGGACACAGCCTAGGGCATATTAAAGTGGCATCTTGGTACATGCTGGTATGTACGATATTCCAACAACAAAAGTCATGAATTCTTATTCACCAAACATTCTTAGTTAGCGTTGCATGCCTCCCTCTGATGTTATTTCTGGCTTTTTCGATGCCCTAGAATTCACCATATGACATTTCAACATGCCCTTTAGACTAGCTTATACATTCATGTATGAACACATATGTACATGTACATACGCCCATATGTATGTCCATGTGTATATATGTAGGTAAGTAGGCAGGTAGGTAGGAATATCCTGCATAGCATGTACAATACTAAACTAACACATTTCAGTCCCAAATTAATTATTCTTCAACAAATTGTTGATGCTAAACCCACATGAAATGTATAACAGAGTTACAGATATTGGACCTTAGCATGACAATTTTTCCACAATGAAAGACGGAACATCCATGAATACATAAAAGACTTATTCTTCAGTCACTTAGCTGTCGGTGACACATTTAATTCAGCGCAAAAATTTAAAACAGGACATGCAACCAACCTGTTTCTCTTGCTGATGTTTAGTATATAAGCTTTTAATCAACTCTTCCTTCTCTTTCAATTCCTTTACAAGATGTCCATGGGCTGCTTCCGCTCCAGCACAACGCGCTGAGAGTTCCTCTTGGAGTTGAGTTAGAAAGGCTACCCTCTCTGCAAGGACCTCGATACCTGCCTGGAACTCTGCAGTACCATCATCTTCACCCTTGTTGACAGAACTAAAAGAGTAACATATAAAAGTCAGAAAAAGAAACCACTGACCTGCATAATAAATCTATACAATCTATATAAAATATACATGAACTTTTGATGGAATACAACTGATATTCCGAATCAATATGCTCAAATAACCATTAATTCTATTTTGGTACACCTTTAACAATTTCATTCAACAACAAACTGATAAACTAAATTTATAACCCATTTTTTATCTTCACAAATAGCAGCACAACGAATTATTCACAGCTGGGGAAGAAAAGGCATGAAACAAAAAGGAGGAAGAAAGAGAAAAGACCCCAATGGAGAAAAATTCTTGGTGGCTATTACACACTGTGCCATTTCTATGGCAAATACAGCATCGTTGTTACTGTTACCACCATCATCACCACAACTTGGAATGAGTTAGCATCTTCCATTTAGAGTTAAATGCATCTCTAAAAACCAGAGAAAAGTCTTGCATCATCAATTTTACCAGCTTTAATCCTACACAGACTCTATTCAATATAACACTAAATAAATCAGATAACTTTATATTGCTCGGGACAAAAGGCACATGATGGTCATTTTCAAAGCCATGTCTAGATCTGTCCCCTTTCACCAGATCCCAGTGACATGTTGTGTTGACATCAATCAGATTCAGTAAACTGCCAAGCCCAGGTAACAAAGCCAAAAGTTATTGCAGGTAACAATAAATGAGATAAGTTCCTTTCAAGATTAACCAAATGTGAGCCTTCTTTAGTGCAGTCAGATATTTTTTCTTTCTATTTTACTGCTGCAGAGTCCTGTTATAGCCCAATGCCTCGCCCAACTAAGTTGAGTGACCGTAGCAAGTGGGCACCAGTCTTCTTTACTTTATATCTGCCAATATAAACATGGATGCGAGTAGCACAAAGTGGCCACAGCTACAGAACACCTGTTTCCCCTTTTTGAAGTTCATCTTATACTCCCCAAAGGTGGTAAATGCTATCCAGACCCCAATAACTTCAAGTTTTGCTAATAAAGCTGCTTTGATGCATCAAAACATCTGAACCTTTCGGTTCATTTAACAGACATCCATGGTCCCTTTTATTAATCTCATATGTCAATCAACTGGTTCACTAGCTACATGCTTACATCATTTATTCTACCATTACCATGTCATAGAAAAATCAAAGAAGGTCCTAGCAGTTCAAAAGTGAAGTATGGTGCAAATGAACAAATAAGACAACTTATTTCTTTAAAATACTATATGCATACTTCATTTTGGTCCAAATCTGGGTCATTCGAACCCAAATTCACCTAGATGAATCCCTAAACAGAGACCAGCCAAAGTGTGAAATTGATACCTTAACAAAGTACAGTTAACTTGTTTGACTGATAGGGTTTGTTTCGCAATTTGTCACCCTGCACATTGTGAGATTTTTATTAAAGGTAGGTTTTCAAATTGGCACCACACAGGACTTCCTAAATGTTTGCCACATATGTGGATCAATGTTGAAAACTTATTAGCTTCAGAGAATGTGCATCCAGCTATCCTCAAAAATGTAACAGATAAACAATATATTCAGTCTTTTGTTTGGCATTAGAAGGAAAGCAAATTACAGAAATAATATGGTGCAAAAAAATAAATAAGAACTGCACCGAAGTAACCTGAGCCTGATAACAAAATATGGGTATTGAGCAACACATAGTTCAAGTAGAAATTGAGTGTGCAGGAATACCTGGGAAACTAATTATGGTGCAAGCAAACTAATATGAACTGCAGATTGACAAAATTAAAGATATCTGACCACATATGGATGGACATTAAACAGCAAAAATAGCACACGTGAATAATTATCAAGCATGAATACCTGGCCAAAGAAAACAACGAGTCTGCAAAACCAGCCACACCTGAAGCAGCTACACAATGATGAAACCTTTCAAATAAACTACGCATTTTCACAGCAGATGTACGCAAAGCATTATATTCTGAGCCCCTTCTATCAGCAGCACATTGATTGGTATGAGCTTCCTCTCTTGCTTGTTGCAGGCAATTTTCCAAATGGGCACAGTTCATCTGTTTTGAAAAGTTGCAAGAAGAGACATCAAAAAAAAAAAAAAACTTTAACAAATATATTAATCATGAAATCAGGAAGATGTACAATTATTAATGCACAACTAAATCTGTAGATGACATGTTTGAAAATATTTGATTCTTGTGAAAGGTTCTGGTTCGGCAGTATAGCCAAAAACACTCTTGGAAGGGCCATTGTTCGGCAATATAGCCAACGTCAATTCAACATGAAGCTCGAGGAACATCTACATGAAATAAATACTTTATTGCAGCATGCAGGTACAATCAAATCAGAGTGTCAAAGACTATACTAACAGAGTGCATGCACAGAACCTATGTAAAAATATATAGCACATGATCCACATGATATGCTCTTAAAAAGAAGGGTAGATGACAAACCAAATATACTTGTACTATTAAATAGGCTTAAATTCATGTTCACCCCAGTTTTATTCACAACCATGCATACATACCTCTCTTAATTTTTTAGAATAATTTTACTCTAGCAGTTTTCAAAATAAAGGTAGAGGTAGACCTAAACTAATATGGACAAAAATAATTAAAAAAGATATAACTATTTGTAATTTGAATGTCAACTTAGTCCTGAATAGAGCAAAATGGAGGAAGCGGATTCATGTAGTCGACCACATGTAGTTGGAAAAAGGTTTAGATGAGTTGAGTTGAGTAGAGTTGAGTTGAGTATTCCAAATAGACAAATGTGAGACTTTCATTATTTTTTTGCTGATGGGAGTTATCGCGTGATTATCGCATGCTGATATAAGTCCATTAACTGTCCAGCTCCCTTGCAATGTACATGAACGATACTTCTTTTCTTCTTTTTATCTCTCATATAAATTAATCTATCGCTATAAAAACAAGAGGGATTTCTAATTTTAATGAAACTTTTAGATCAACTATTAATCCTAATTTTTAGGTCTAAGAGAAATGCAACAAAAGGCAACGATTTAGACAGAAAAAATATGAAAGCTGCAAGTCATTGACACCAACAATAGTGCTTTGTAGTCACATAACAAGGTTTCATTAGATTAAGTAATGGAAAGTTAATAGAAGGATCATATTTATCTATTTTAAAAACTATGAGAGTAAAATTATTCCAGATAAAACTAGAAGGGTCTGTGTGGTTGTGAATAAAACTTGGAGCAGTCAAATGAATTTAAACCTATAAAATGCACTAGGTTATTCAGCACATTTTTGCATGCAAACCCCAACCCCCCATGGAGGCAACAAGGGGAAACGAAAACTTGTACACATTCACTCAAGATATAAGCATATAGACTCTTCAGCTGTGCATCAGATATTATTTCTAAGTCAGTATTAAACATTCCACCAGTATTGAAGTCATGGGAGAACAGAATACATTTTCGCCTGATTGAAGTTAGGATCTATATTAGTAAATGATAAATGGATAACACAACCTTGGTACAACTTCTCTATATAAGATGTTTCATGTCTTTTGCAACGAAACATAATGTAGACATCAAAAGCATTCTTGGGTACTTATCATCTCCAAATGCGCTTGAAAGTAGCATTTGGTAAACAAACAATCTCCCAACACCACCCTCACCCTCTATACACCAAGAAAAAGGGAAAAAGAAAAAAAAAAGGAAAAAAGAAAATGGGACTCTCCCACCTATGCCCTACGTAGACCTAAAGAACAAAAAATTACCACAGCAATCTGCATAAGGGAAAACTCTTGCCTCTATATGCAAGTCTATGGCCACCAAGGAGGGTGGTTAGGAACAATCAAGAAAGGTTATAGAGAAGGGATCAGGAAGGAGCGTAATTTAATCAAAAATTATAACAGCTAGATGAAGATAACTGAATCATTAGATCGTTGACCATCCTAAGTAAAAGTACGGCCTACACGCCTATACTTTCATCTTAAGCCTAGCAAATTAGTAGGGTAGAAAGAATATATAACTAAAAAGATCAAGAATTCAAAATTGGATGATCAAAAATAATATAGGGGCAAGAAAGAAACTAATTTACTACAACACAAAGTCAGGTACAGTAGCTGCAAAACTATGACAAAGAAAAGCACTCTGGAGCACAAAGGGAGAAACAAATGGGAGGATAAAAAACTTCACAAGTTTGCATTTCATTGAAAAGATTTGAGTGCACAAACATACAGAAATGTGTCCAATCTTCCCTGTTTGGAGATATGTGGTGATAACAACCTCTTTGGACCATTTAAAGAGAATCCTACCTAAAGTTCAATACTGCTCAGTAATTGCTATCCCAAAATATCATTGCAACGTCTCAAACGAATATTTCTGCAAGTTAGTTATATAGATGGGAAAAAAGAATAATCATATGATTAGTGTCAACCAGGATAAATTTTGTACAATATTCATGCAGATGATTGTCTTTTGCTAAATCCTCATCTTTGCAAAAATTAAAAAAAAAAAAAAGCTCAACAAAAAGAAAATAAACATTTATAAAGAGATGTACTTTGTTCATGAATTAGTTTTTCCAGACAACAAAACATACGAAACAATGTTTCCAATTCTTTTTACCTGAGACTCATCAAGAAGGTTTCGGCTGATCTCCAGTTTCCTTCTAAGATAGTTGACCTCCTCCCTAGCAGATTTGAGCTTGTTTTCAGTTTCATCCAACTCTTTCAACTTTCCTGCTAGGGCATTTTGCAAGTCCACTACAAGACTATCACCATCTTTTGACTCCATACTTGGTTCAGCAGTTGTTTCACAAGGTAACACGTTCAGAGACACCACTGTGCTGAGATCAGAAGAATCATTTGTCACAGTCAACTGAGGTGCCATTATTTTGGCTTCCCTGTCTATATCACCAACTTGGTTTTCATCGCAAGGTGGTTCATGCCCTGCATCCATAGCATGTGCAGAATTCACTGACTGCATATTTAGTGGGCCCAGAATATCTGTCATTTTTTCATCTCCACTTTCTCCTGGTTTGCTCTGTTGTCCAGTAATCTGATAAAATTTTGGATCTGCTGATGCAGAAGTACAAGAAACCTCATCCACGGGCATGATTGATGCATAAAGTATATGACCATCCCCCTCTGCATACATATCTGACTTGGAGTCATCAGTCTTTATAGCTGAAAGAATGGAATCAGAGGCGTCTTTACAGGCTGAAAGCTTTTGTCCTTGTAAATACTGATCTGACAATCCCTGCTCGAGCTCTTGAATGCGTTTTTTATAAGAAAAGCACTGCTCCTGCTTCCTGTTCAGCAGTGACCGGAGGTGTTTTGCATACTCTTCCTTTAAGTGCAGAGCTTCGGTTGTCTTCTCCTTCATGGTTTTCAATGTATCATCCATTTGACCTTCATCTCTGGAGTCATATCCAATTCCTGCACTCATAGTACATATTAGGGCAATTGCAGAAGCAAGTTCAGCTTTTAACCTAGCATTCTCAACTTCCATCATACTTATTCCAATATCTATCGACTCAGAATCCTCAAAATATTCTTGAAAGTCTATTCTCTCACCAGTATGTGCTGAATCTTCTTCGAATGTAGCCACATTACAGCTATCACTAGATGTACCTAGGCAACCAATTGGTACTCCACTCCTCTCAGACTGGGAAACAGAGCCTACCAAAAACTGAGGTGCAAACCGATCCACATCCGCAACATCAATTTCCAGCAAACTTTGATCGAAAGAAGCTACATGAACAATGCATTGACTTGGAGAATCAGACAATCCCATGGAATCTAAAATATCACGTGGTATGTATTTACTCCATGTTCTGAAGAACTTGTCTCGCCTTGCCATCTCAGCCTCCCTCTCAGTTGCAAGCTTTTCAGCCGAATAACTAGCCAGCCCCATGTACAACTTCCATGAAGATTTTCTCCGTACTATTTCCGCAAGGCAAGCCCTATATGCCAGACCAATTCTATTAACAAACATTAGCTTCTCAAATTCTTGTTCTTGATGTCCCATTACCTCTTCGAATGCATGCAGCTCATTCATCTTGTCTCTGATGCCAGACTGAACAGATTTGACCTTTTGCATACAGACATGCACTAGCAAATTCATATCATTTTTCTTACACTGGCATTGATCTAGTAACTTTGATATTGCATGATCACAATTCTGCACATTTGAAAGATGACTTTTCTCATGGTCATCATATATACGACCAAGAGCAGAGATTGCCTCATGAGGACGGACTGATCCAGACAGCTGGTGGTTTGAAGAATCATCAACAAGTTTCTTTGCAGTGTTGACATCTTTGCTGCATGGAAAGGATGCAAATTCCAATGCTCGCTTTAAATACTTGCATTAGAAGAAAAGAAAAGGCATACATCAACCAAAACAAAAAAGACAGCAGTTCACACATGGACCAGGAAAGGCCCCAACAAAAGTGTGTACACAAGCGCATGTTCTAGTGTCCTTGGGCATGTGTTCATATATTCAATCATTTCTTGAAGAAAGAATTCTATCAAGAAGTATGGTGTTTCATAGAGGAATGGGGAGAAAACAGATGATCAGGACTGATACCTTGCTATATTCCTTTAAAAAGAAAACCATCCCTACGCATGCAACTCTTTAGTCCTATGCATTCTATCTCATCATAGATTGTTTTTCAATATTCTGTGCCAATTAATATATCAATAGAGCCATTGAATTTTCCCTTCTATGGGATTTTGAAACCTTGTTTAAGAGTTTATCTGGTCATATTCTGTTATTTTTATGCTTTTTTTTCCTTATACAAACTAATGATTAATCTTTCTAAGTGAAAAGGTGATTTCCAAATATTAAGAAAGCATAGATCATGGCCAATATGGAAGTAAATGCATGACTATAAAATACCAAAGGTCATCAAACAATAAAAAGTACAAAATTAGATGAATAGCAGAATAGAAGTAGAAAGATGAGCTACAAACTAACCTCAAAAACTGCATTGTTTTTCTCTGGTCATCAAGAATCCTTTTGTGGCCTTCGATCACATGTTCTAAATCTTTGCAAGCAGCTGAATTCATTTCCGAGTGCAGATCTTCCAGCCTTCTCTTCAGCTCCCCGAACCTCATTTTTAGACGTGAAACCTTCCCTTCAAACTGCTGGTCGGAGCTGGAGCAGGTGCCTGCCCGCTTGCGCAGTTTATCCTCCTCCACAAGATCTAGCAAACACTCACGCCCTTCAGACTGAAGCCTTGGATGGAGCTTCAGCGACCGGAGCCTTTCTACATCCCGATCAAAATGATCCAAGAGGTCCAAGTGGCTCCGGCGCTGCAGCGAGTGGCACCTGATGAATTCTGTATACCTCGGCTGCAGCTTACGAAACGTAAAGTCCAGATTGGCCAGGGCCGTCTCCAAGGCCTTCTCCTGCACCAGCTGCTCCCTCAACAACTTCTTGCAGAGCTCAAACTTTGCTTGGGTGCAGCCATACACGGCGTTGGCGACCTGAAAGTGGTATCTGAACTGCCGCTCATAGGAAATCAAAGCCTTGATAGCAGGGTCCGCCGCGCTATCCAGAGGGTGCGCGTCCTCCGTCGAAGACAGAGGAGTAGGGATGGCGGCCTCGGGGACAACGATGTCCTCAAGGGCCGGGCGAGGGGAATTCGCATTCAGCCTGGCCTTGTTGTAGAGAAAGACCTCGCGATCATCCTGCGGTAGCTTGTAGCGCGACAGCGGCTGCTGCGAATCGAGCGAAGTATTGCGGCAGAGGAGGAGCTGCCTCACAATGGGGACGCCACTGAGGTCCTCGATCAAGCGCTGGATGGCCTCGACGAGGGTGGTGCCATCGCACTCGAACTCGAAGCTGTGCCCGTTCTCGGCGACGTGGACCACAAGCTTCCTCCCAAGGACGAAATCTTTCGCCGTGGTGGTGAAAGTCGAAGAAGAGCTCATCTTTCTCGTTCCCCCAACACCAGAACTCTAAGGAACACAACCCACTGCTAAAATCCAATCTTTTTCCAACACATGCAACAGAAAACCCCCTCAAAACAGCTACTTCCCAACCCAAAACCTTGAATCCCCTCGATCACGATCAAGAAATCGACTTTAAAAAAAAGGAAAAAAAACAAACAAACAACTTTTCAAAACTTTTCACAAACTTTCAAATCAAGACCTCGATAACGCCCGAATTCCCCATCGGAAACCCTAAATTCACACAAGGAAGGCCGCAAGATCGTACCTTTCAATGATTTCCGACACCTCCAAAGGTGATCCCAGAACAGGACGAGAAGATTTCCCCCAAACTTGATCGGTTAAGGAAAAACAGACGAAAAATATCGCAAAAATTCCCAGCAAGAGCCGCGTCGACGGGGATGTGGACGGGGGAGGCCGAATTCCGATGAGCGAAATCTGCGAAGTAAAACTCCGACCAATTCTTTCCCTTCTTTTTTTCTTCCTTTTAAATTTAGGAGCGAGGGAGGAAGATTTGGGTGGCAAGATAGAGAGGCAGTCTGGCCTTCACTCTTCTCGCCCGGACAGGGGAGAAG
The DNA here is from genome assembly GCA_900491605.1 of Calamus simplicifolius. Taxonomy (NCBI): domain Eukaryota; kingdom Viridiplantae; phylum Streptophyta; class Magnoliopsida; order Arecales; family Arecaceae; genus Calamus; species Calamus simplicifolius. Next base: position 58,082 of record UESW01003011.1, on the reverse strand, counting down.
AAGGAAGGGAGAGAGAGAACGACGATGCGCCAACTGAGCGGCAGTTCAGTGGTATCACACCTGTAAGTTGGGTTTAAAAAAAAAAATTTATTATTATTATTATTATTATTATTATTATAGGTGACACCCAAGGGTAACAATAAATCCTTTTTTATCCTTTTTGATTATCTTAATTTTAATATAAAGGAAACTGAAAGTATGCAAAAAGACCCTTACATTTCACCGATTTACACATTACCTCAATATATTTATATATATATGTCTTTTAAAAACTTAGAACTTTTATTTTAGAACAGTGTACCCTGTGTACTAAGATGGAAGTTTAAAATCTTTTGAAAAAAAAAAAAAAAATTAGGACCATTGATTAACCGTCCGTCTTGAGGGGTCCTAATGTAATTTGAATTAAATAAAAAATAATAATCGATGGCCTTGGGTCACGCTGTTGTGCATGGCTCTGTGACAGTGAGATATTTGACAGGTGTTGGCTGGCGTCCCCGTCCTCAAATTAAATTGAGGGCACGTTGGACAAAATGTAGCATGGCCGGTTGTGATTTAACCAACGTCGTTCACGCCAGTTATGTTTCGCATTAACTCTCTCTTATCAGGAAATAGGAAAGATAAGTTGTGTAATTGAATATTTATACCATAAATATTTTGTCATAATTCTAAGAGTCCAAAATATTTTGATGGCATTCTATAATTGATGTGAAACGGGTTTTGCATTTTTGCTCTAGAACGAGTATCTAGATATATAGATAATACTTGCATTTAAGAATGCCGAGAGCCATAATTGATGATGCTCATCAGGCATCAATATATTTATTTTTATTTTTATTTTTATTTTTATTTAAAAAATATAAATAATGATATAAATATTAGTTTATATAAAAATTAATATTCATATTTACTTTAAATGTATATAGATTTAAATTGGTTTTTAAAATTATGAGTAAAAACATAAATATAAATCGGATATTAAAGATTTATTTAGATAATTCTATGAGAATGCACTTATAGCCCCTAGTTTTTTTGAAAACCAATTCAAGCCCTAGTCCACAGTCTTTTGAGGACTGATTCAAACCTTAACCCTGAGCCTATTGGTTTAAAAGAAGACAGAAAAATAAGTAGCCGGTGCCGATGGGGAGGGAAAGAGGGAGAGCGGGAATGGAGAGTAAAAAAAGGAGGTAATTTAGGTAATTAATTTTTTAAAAAAATTATGGGATGTCAAGAGTAATCTTTGCGGTGTATTTAGAAGCTTCCCAGTATAATCAAACCCACATGAACTTTGATGAGTGAAAATATCCTATTCAACTCTATCTAATAGACTCTAGACAAAAAGTTAATGAAATTAATATTATTTAATATAATTACTTATTTTCTTTAAAACATATTAATGTCATTTAATGAGATAAGATTACTTTATCTATTCATATCCACATTTATTTTTTGATATAGATATGGATACTAGTTATAAATACTAATTAAACATCCAAATTTATATTCGGATAGTATTCGGATACTAAGCATATCCTAATGGATATCATCATATCTTTTTATCTTGTTATATTTTAAGTTAATGGTCTAATTCAAGACTAATTTCGAATAGGATCTGATGATACCTGTTGGCCCAGATGACAATCCAAGAGGGAGGGTGAATTGGGTTCTTTAAAAATTTAGCCTCTTGAAAAATTGTTTGCTTAAGATGAATGAAAATAAATGCAATGTAAATATAAAGTACAACGAATAAAACAGAGATAGAGATAGAGACAATGGAAGCACGGCAAACACAAAGATTTTATAGTGGTTCGGTGTATCCAACACCTACGTCCACTCCCAAGATCCTACTTGGGTCCACACTATAATCTCCTCGATTACAGCCGAGTTGTTTTACAAGTTCACAACTCAAACTTGTTGTTTTACCCGGGATCACAACGAACCCAGCCGGTTTTTCGGGCTCACCAGCACACAACCCAAACTCAAGCTAAACTAGCTTGACCCGAGGTTAACAACCTCCACTAGTTCAATCCCCTTTGATTGAACTAGGCACAAACAAGTATAATGTTTTACAAATTTTCACAGCTCCTTAATGAGCAAATATTCAAAGAAAAGTAAATAGGTTTAGAAAAGCCTGGTTTGAAGTTGTTTGGCTTTGAGCTTTTCTTCTTTTCTTCTTCTCCTTGCTGGGTTGAATCAAGCCTCAGCTCCGATTCCTCACAGTAGATGCAGTTGAGAAGATTGAAAAGTTGGTCTCTTTCTTCTAGTTGAGAATCCTCCGATTTTTTATTTGAACGGCTTGGATTCTTCTTTGAGCTTTGTGGAGTGGAAGGATTTGAATTTGAAAGCTCCTCTCTTGGATATAAGGCTCAAGACTTCTCGGATTTTGATTTTTGATTTTTCTATCCGTTTCTCTTTCTCTCTTTTTTTTTTCAAACGGTTGTTTTTCCCCTTTTTATAGATTTTCTTTGATTCATTTTTGGGTGGAAATCTAGCCGTTGGAGTGTACCTGGAAGGATTTTCATTCATAAAAAATAGCCGTTAGATGTCAGAAATCAAAAATATTACCGTTAGAGCTGATCTGGCATTTTTGATTTTTCGTCCAGGTGGGTTGGAGTCGGCTCCAGCTTTTCAGGTGTCGGCTCCGAATCGTTTTTCCATAAATAGTAAAATCTGAGTTCGTCGTGGAGTCGGCTCCGCAAAAGTAAGTGTCGGCTCGCCGTCGTCAGGTGTCGGCTCCCGAAACTGTAGGTGTCGGCTCCAGGATGCTCAAAAAATCAACGTTCTGTCCCCATCGGAGTCGGCTCCAGACACTGTAAGTGTCGACTCCGAAACCTTAGGTGTCGGCTCCGAAACTCTAGGTGTCGGCTCCAGGTTGTATCAAAAATCAGATTAAAATTGAATTGGCCATGGGGTCGGCTCCAGACTTTCTAGGTGTCGACTCCAAGCTCTGAAACTTTGAAATCTCTGATTTGTATTTGATTCAAAATTCATTTCTTAATTCCTTTAAATTGATCAAATAAATTTAAGTCCTGAAACACTTATAAAATCCATTAGTAATCAAATAAATATACTCAATTCCTTTATTAATCATCAAAATCAATGAATGGATCAACAATCTCCCCCTTTTTGATGATTATAAAAACATTGAGTATATGCATAGAATTCTTAAATTAAAAAATATCAAGGAAGTGATCTTTACGAGTAAGCTCCCCCTGAATAAGGTAGCTTCCCTTATGAAGTTCAAATTATTCTTCCTCTTACTTTACACATTTGGTACTTAAGATTTCTTTGTGCATAGACAATTCAATTTGATTATTAATCCATATCAATAACTCAATATCATATTAATCAAACATTTTTAATGCAATTAACAACTATAATTCTTTCCATATAATTTTCTCCCTCTTAATGCATATACAATCCTAATTCTCTCCCCCTTTTTGTAATCAACAAAAAGGTAAAGAATATTTTACTGCATCAAAAGATAATTGCATCAAAAGATTAATTTCATAACAAAAGTCAAATATTACATAAAAAATTTTCATTCATTAACATAAGCTTCACTACATCAACATATTGTCAAGTATTACATAATTCTCTCCCTCTTTAAACTTCATTACATTAACTTCATTACATCAAAACAACATTTCAAAACATATACATCAAAAGTTCTTTCTAACTATTCTTGTTAAATGGTCTACTATATTTTTCATTCCATCACATTGAAGTCTAACATAATCTTTTAGTCTCTCATCACAAATGTGCAAGCTGTTGTGATTTTGTCTTGAAGTTCGGCGTTGCACTTTGAATAAGTTTCACCATCTCCACAAATCTCTTTAAGCTCTTCAAAGATGTTCTTCAAATCACCACTTAAAGATTCTGCGGAGGAGTTGAGAGTTGATTCAATCTTTGCAATCCGATCATCAAGGGAGTAAAGTGATTCTTTTAAATACTGTCAAACTCATCCTTCTGAGCTGCAAACAAACTTTTTAATTGCTCCATTTGAAGGTCTGAGAATCCAGTCGAAGAAGTGGATGGTTGATCATAAACTTGTGCAGGTGCAGGAGCAGGAACAGGAGCAGAAATGGGACTCCTAGGCTGTGGAGAAGGAACCCTAAATGATGGTCCAGCCTCGCAAGGCTCAGAAACTCTCGGCATAGGGGCTCTTTCATCTAGGTGTCCTTTCCTATCCCACTGTCCATTCACCTTGACAAAACCCATCCGATGCAATGTAGCTAAGCTATAGTAATCTGTGTGCCTTAGGTTCTTGGAAAGTTCATTCTCTTGAATTACAACCCCTTGGCTCTTGAAAACCATAGTTAGTACCATTCCATACGGTAGGGATGATCTCCTTTTCCCTCCAGCTTCTGCCATATAAAAAATCATCATTGCTGCCAGATTGATCGGCTGCCCAGTTAGAACACTGTCCATAACACAATGTCTCGCTCCGAGACATACTCAAACCGACCAGTTTTTGGAAACAAGATCTACTGCATATATTGTGTAATAATCTCAATTCTAGGGGTAGTTGATTGGCTCTAATTTCTCAAACTCTGTTACATCCCTTCCTAACATCCTTGAAAGGGCTGCTGACCTATCACTGTGCATGTCAGCTGCTAAACCAGTGATCGGGATGCTAAGGAGGTTTCCAAGCTTTTGAAAGGTGAGATGAATCCTTTTCCCTTAACATTGCTTACTAAACCTCCATCCCCTCTAGCCAAATTGAAATAGAATTCTTTTACTAGGGCTGGATAGGTAGGAACATCAAGAGAGCACAGCTTATCCCAGCCCATTTCCTTCAATTGTCTCCCGATTGAAAAACCTTCGGATTCAAATAGGTCAAAATCGATTTTCTCCCCATTGTGATGACTCTATCAGCTAAGGTATCTACCTTTGTGGAAGATGTGTTGGGGTTGTCAGAATCTGTGGACGAATCGCTGCTTGGAGTCGGCTCACGAACGGGACGACGTGCGGACCGCTTTCCCGTAGTTACCGGCGCTCCAACCACTGATTCTCTCCTTTTGGGTGCCATTTGATCTTTGGAAAGGTTCGATTTGGATGGAATTAGAGATGGGGAAGTTTTGGAAAAATTTTGGAAGAGTTTGGTTAGGATTTGAGAAAGTGATGAAGTGACGAGGTGTCGACTCTGCCCTAATAAATCAACTTTTGATTCCCAGGTGTCGACTCCCGCAAAGTCGGGTGTCGACTCCAAATCGCTAACACAGTCAGCGCTCGAACTGGAGTCGGCTCCGAATTCACAGGTGTCGGCTCCAAGGTCAGGGACCGAGAGCGACACAGTCAGAGGTGTCGACTCCTCATTCTGAGGTGTCGACTCCAAAGACAGTTTCAGCAAAAATATATGAAATTCAAATGACTGAAACTCGTCAAAATAAATTTTATAAAATTTTGATAAAATTTTGGAGTATTAAGGATCAAATAGCTCAAATGACTAGATAATTTGTCCTTAAAATAGTGAAGGGAATATCAAGAAATTGATAGAAATCTAGATTCTCATTCCTTAATGTATCAAAATCAATCCATAGGGTCACATATCCCTAATTCACCTCTAAGATAACAAAATCTCTCTTCACTCAAAGGTTTTGTAAATATGTCAGCTAATTGTTCCTCTGTATTAACATATTCAAGACAAATTTCATTATTAGCTACATGTTCTCTTATGAAATGATATCTAATTTCAATGTTTTGTTCTTGAATGTTGAATTGGATTTTTAGTTAGATTTATTGCACTCGTGTTATCACATCTAATTGGTGTTTTATCAAGGGTTATGCCATAATCTTCAAGTTGTCTCTTAATCCAAAGGATTTGAGCACAGCAACTTCCAGCTGCAACATATTCTGCTTCAGCAGTAGATAATGCAACCGAATTTTGCTTTTTGCTAAACCAAGAGATTAAGTTACATCCTAAGAATTGACATGCACCACTTGTGCTTTTTCTATCCAATTTACATCCAGCATAGTCAGAATCAGAATATGCAATTAAATTTAAGTTGAGTCTCTAGAGTACCATAAACCTACATTTTTAGTTCCACTTAAATATCTTAAAATTCTTTTTACAGCAATTAAGTGAGATTCTTTAGGTTCAGATTGAAATCTAGCACATAAACATACTGCAAACATAATATCTGGTCTACTAGCTGTTAAGTAAAGAAGAGATCCAATCATACCTCTGTAATGTTTTTGATCTACTTTCTTACCATCTTCATCTTTGTCCAATTTGCACGAAGGACTCATAGGTGTCCCAAGTGGTTTGATTGACTCCATTCCAAATTTCTTGAGCAGTTCTTTTGTGTATTTGGCTTGATTGATGAAGATTCCATCTTTGCTTTGTTTGATTTGAAGTCCTAGGAAGAAGTTGAGTTCTCCCATCATACTCATTTCAAACTCACCCTGCATTAACTTTGCAAATTCTTGACATAACAAATTGTTAGTAGCACCGAAAACAATATCATCAACATATATTTGTACTACTAATAAATCTTTGTCTTTTCTTTTCAAAAATAGTGTTTTATCGACATTTCCTCTTACAAAATCATTTTCAATCAGAAATTTACTTAATCTTTCATACCAAGCCCTAGGTGCTTGTTTCAAACCGTATAGTGCTTTGTGTAATTTAAAAACATGATTTGGAAATTCATGATCTTCAAATCCCGGTGGTTGTTCAACAAAAACTTCTTCATTTATAAATCCATTTAAAAATGCGCTTTTAACATCCATTTGAAATAAATTGATATGCATATGACATGCAAATGCAAGTAACAATCTAATTGCTTCAAGTCTAGCTACAGGTGCAAAAGTTTCATCAAAATCAATTCCTTCTTCTTGATTATATCCTTTTGCAACTAATCTAGCTTTGTTTCTAATTACTATGCCATTTTCGTCTAATTTATTTCTAAATACCCATTTTGATCCTATTACAGAATGATCTTTAGGTCTATCCACTAATGTCCAAACATTATTTCTAGTAAATTGATTTAATTCTTCTTGCATGGCTAACATCCAGTTATTATCTTTTTCAGCTTCTTCAATAGTTTTAGGTTCAATTTGAGATACAAATGCAAGATGATTATTGATGTTTCTCATTGATGATCTAGTTCTTACTCCTTGAGATGGATCACCTATAATTAATTCTCTTGGATGACCATAGGCATATCTCCAATCTCTAGGTAGATCTATATCATTACGATTTCATCAACAACATCAACACTAGGAGAATCATTATCTTTAGCTTCTTGTTCATGATCTGAAGATACATCTATATTTAATTTTTCAATGTCTCTTTCTAGAATGTTTGTATCTTCCTCATCATCAATCTTTTTAGAACTTGATGCTAAAGATTCATCAAAAATTACATGAATAGATTCTTCTACTATTAAGTTTCTCTTGTTAAATACTCTATAAGCTTTACTTGATGTTGAATATCCTAAGAATATGCCTTCATCAGATTTTGCATCAAATTTTCCTAGGTTATCTTTGCCATTATTATGAATGAAACACTTACAACCAAATGCATGAAAATAACTTATGTTTGGTTTTCTATTATTCCATAGTTCATAAGGTGTTTTCTTAATGATTGGCCTAATTAAAGCTCTATTAAGGATGTAGCATGCCGTGTTTATAGCTTCTGCCCAAAAGTATTTTGGTAAGTTGCTTTCACATAGCATGGTACGGGCCATGTCTTCTAGGGTTCTATTTTTCCTTTCAACTACACCATTTTGTTGCGGTGTTCTAGGTGCAGAAAAATTATGATGGATGCCATTTTCTATGCAAAAATTTTCAAATAAATGATTTTCAAATTCGTGCCATGATCACTTCTTAGAGACACTATGGTGTTGTTTTTCTCATTTGTGACCTTCTTGAAGAATTTCAAAAATAGTGGAAAGGTCTCATCCTTATGAGCTAAAAACAATACCCAAGTGTATCTAGAATAATCATCTACAATCACAAGACCATATTTCTTTCCTCCTAGACTTGTGGTTCTAGTAGGTCCAAAAAGATCCATGTGAAGTAGTTCAAGTGGCCTAGAAGTGGAAACAATATTTTTAGTTTTGAAAGAATTTCTAGTTTGTTTTCCAAATTGACATGCATCACAAATTTTATTATTTTCAAAATCTAATTGTGGAAGTCCTTTTACTAAATCCATTCTAATTAATTTTGAAATAAGGTGTGTGCTTGCATGACCTAATCTACGATGCCACAACCAACCAATCTCATTTATATTAGCATTATTAGCAACTAAGCAATGATTACTAGTAGACAAATTGTCTAAATCAATCAGGTATACATTGCCATTTCTATTTCCAATAAAAACAATGCTATTATCAATGGGATTAGAAACTGTGCATATAGAAGATTCAAATGATACTTTAAAACCTTTATCACATAATTGACTAATGCTAATTAAATTATGTTTCAAACCATTAACATATAAGACATTTTCAATATATGTGGAGGGAGTTATTTGAATGTTACCAAACCCCAAGATTTGGCCTTTGCCATTGTCACCAAATGTAACTACTCCTCCTCTTTTGCTTTCAAGGGTGATGAATTGATCCTTGTCACCCGTCATGTGCCTTGAGCAGCCGCTATCGAGATACCACTTTCTCTTTGATCTTTTGGCCGCAAGACACTCCTGCAAAAATAATTAAGTCTTATATTTAGGTACCCAAGCTTTCTTGGGTCCTTCATGGTTAGTAGCATAAACAATTGTTCCTTTGGAACCCAAATTTTCTTTCCTTTATTATTTATCTTCTTATCTATTTTCTTAAAATTGCATTCAAAAACTTTGTGTCCCTTCTTGTTACAGTAATGACATGTAACATTATCATTGTTTTGTTCCTTTCTAAAAAAGTTTTTGACAAATTTTTGTTTCAAATTAGGTCTATATCCTAAACCAGCCTTATCATATATAGCTCTTTGATTACTTAACAATAAATTAAGTTTTTCTGAACTATAAGTGAATTTATCAACAATACTTTTATATTTATCAACTTCCTTCTTTAGTTTATCATTTTCATTGGAAATTGATTCTTTTTCTTTAGTCAAATTGCTTTTTCAGATTTCAGCACTTTAGTTTCATTATTAAGATTTTCTTTTTCTTCAATCAAAGTTAAATTTTCATTTTTCAAAAACTTATATTTCTTTTTCAAAATTTTGAAATCACCAACAAGTTCATTAAAAGCATCAAACAATTCATCAAAAGCAAATTCATCGCAAGGTTTTCAGAACTTACCTCATCCTCTCGTTTGCCATAAAGCAAATGTTGGCAACTCCTTTTGTTCTTCCTCCGATGAGGATTCATCGCTGTCGCTCCAAGTTGCAACATAGGCTTTCTTTTTCTTCTTGAAAGTCTTTTTCAGTTGAGGACAATCATATCTGTAATGCCCCGGTTTCTTACATTCATAGCAAATCAAGGGGTCTTTCTCTTTATCCTTGTCCTTGTCTTTTTCTTTCTCTCCTTCCATCTTAGTTCCAAATTTCTTCTTGTGGAAGGGTCTCTTTCTCCTCATGAATTTTTTGAACTTTCTTGCTAGAAGAGCTGTCTCATCATCATCTTCTTCACTATCATTGCAGCTCTCCTCATTTTCAGCAGCCTTAAGAGCTATGGTCTTTTTCTTTTTCACATCTTCTTCTATGTGCTGCTTCATGGTCAATTCATGGGTCATTAGGGATCCTAGAAGCTCCTCTAAGGGTAAGGTGTTGAGGTCCTTTGCTTCTTGGATTGCTGTCACCTTCGCTTCCCACGTTCTTGGAAGTGACCTGAGAATTTTACGAACAAGTTCAGAGTTAGAATATGTTTTGCCTAAACTTTTCAACCCATTTACAATATCAGTAAATCTAGTGTACATGCTGGCTATATTTTCAGTTTGTTCCATGCAAAATAACTCATATTTATGAACAAGAATGTTTATTTTGGATTCTTTTACTTGGTTAGTACCCTCATGGGTAACCTCTAATCTATCCCAAATCTCCTTTGCGGAATTACATGTGGAGATTCTATTAAATTCATTAGCATCTAAAGAGCAATATAAGACATTCATGGCCTTAGCATTGAGCTGTGCCATTTTCCTATCATTATCATTCCAATCCCTTTCGGGCTTAGGAACAATAGTGCCATCAACAACGTGTGTGGGTGTACTAGGTCCATTAGTTATAACACCCCACAATTCATAATCAGAAGCTTGAATGAATATCCTCATTCTTGCTTTCCAATAAGAATAGTTGGAACCATTAAATAAGGGAGGTCTATTTGTAGAATGACCTTCGGCAAATGATCCAACTTGAGTTGCCATTTGGATCTTTAGCTCTTGATCGTGTGATCAAAATCTAATGAGCACTTGCTCTGATACCAATTGTTGGCCCAGATGACAACCCAAGAGGGGGGGGTGAATTGGGTTCTTTAAAAATTTAGCCTCTTGAAAAATTGTTTGCTTAAGATGAATGAAAATAAATGCAATGTAAATATAAAGTACAACAAATAAAACAGAGATAGAGATAGAGACAATGGAAGCACGGCAAACACAAAGATTTTATAGTGGTTCGGTGTATCCAACACCTACGTCCACTCCCAAGATCCTACTTGGGTCCACACTATAATCTCCTCGATTACAGCCGAGTTGTTTTACAAGTTCACAACTCAAACTTGTTGTTTTACCCGGGATCACAACGAACCCAGCCGGTTTTTCGGGCTCACCAGCACACAACCCAAACTCAAGCTAAACTAGCTTGACCCGAGGTTAACAACCTCCACTAGTTCAATCCCCTTTGATTGAACTAGGCACAAACAAGTATAAGAATGTTTTACAAATTTTCACAGCTCCTTAATGAGCAAATATTCAAAGAAAAGTAAATAGGTTTAGAAAAGCCTGGTTTGAAGTTGTTTGGCTTTGAGCTTTTCTTCTTTTCTTCTTCTCTTGCTGGGTTGAATCAAGCCTCAGCTCCGATTCCTCACAGTAGATGCAGTTGAGAAGATTGAAAAGTTGGTCTCTTTCTTCTAGTTGAGAATCCTCCGATTTTTCTATTTGAACGGCTTGGATTCTTCTTTGAGCTTTGTGGAGTGGAAGGATTTGAATTTGAAAGCTCCTCTCTTGGATATAAGGCTCAAGACTTTTCGGATTTTGATTTTGATTTTCTATCCGTTTCTCTTCTCTCTTTTTTTTCAAACGGTTGTTTTTCCCCCTTTTTATAGATTTTCTTTGATTCATTTTTGGGTGGAAATCTAGCCGTTGGAGTGTACCTGGAAGGATTTTCCATTCATAAAAAATAGCCGTTAGATGTCAGAAATCAAAAATATTACCGTTAGAGCTGATCTGGCATTTTTGATTTTTCGTCCAGGTGGGTTGGAGTCGGCTCCAGCTTTTCAGGTGTCGGCTCCGAATCGTTTTTCCATAAATAGTAAAATCTGAGTTCGTCGTGGAGTCGGCTCCGCAAAAGTAAGTGTCGGCTCGCCGTCGTCAGGTGTCGGCTCCCGAAACTGTAGGTGTCGGCTCCAGGATGCTCAAAAAATCAACGTTCTGTCCCCGCATCGGAGTCGGCTCCAGACACTGTAAGTGTCGACTCCGAAACCTTAGGTGTCGGCTCCGAAACTCTAGGTGTCGGCTCCAGGTTGTATCAAAAATCAGATTAAAATTGAATTGGCCATGGGGTCGGCTCCAGACTTTCTAGGTGTCGACTCCAAGCTCTGAAACTTTGAAATCTCTGATTTGTATTTGATTCAAAATTTTTCTTAATTCCTTTAAATTGATCAAATAAATTTAAGTCCTGAAACACTTATAAAATCCATTAGTAATCAAATAAATATACTCAATTCCTTTATTAATCATCAAAATCAATGAATGGATCAACAATACCTAATCACCTTAAGCTGACATTCTTGAGCATCAGTGAACGGGTCGTGACCTTGACGAAGAAGCTTCGCCTCAACTCTGAGATCTGCAAAAAGTCCTGTAGGTCGGATATTTCAGTGGGAACCCTCCAACGCTCAAGTTAGTGATCGAAATTATAGCTTGAAAAAGCTTGACCTTGAGAACTAGGAAAAAGATGAGAGAAAATCTCTAAGTGCTTTGCTTCAGTGTTCATACCTTGGTCAGGGGTCCCTCTTACCAATTTTGTTGCTGCTTTAGGTTTGTGTGGCTTGCTGGATAAGATTGGAATCTCATGATGAGCCGTGATTTTTGCCAATAGAATGTTAGAACTAGTGGGGTTGGATTCATCTTATCTGAACTGGGTGAGTGGTACTTTATGGCACATGATCACCTTTTGACACTTATCTGGCCAAAGTCATTAAAACTTTATAATGAATGATGACTTTTTGAGTTCGTCTGATCCAGGCAATGTTTTGAAAATCGAACCGGACCAGCCGGTCCAACCGGGAACCGGTCATCAGTCCGGTCCAGTTTTATTATTAAAGTTGGTTTTTATATGACCTAGTAAAAACCAAAAAAACCCATTGAATCGACCGGGTTTCAACCGGTGCAACCCGGTTTTTAGATTTTTTTTTAATATTTTATTTAAATTATATTTATATTTTTATTTTTATATTAAAATTAAAATTTAATTATAATATTATCCGGTTCGACCAAATCAGTTCATCCGATCGAACCGATTAACCCGCAACCCAAATGTTAAGCCGGTTCATTGTCCGGTCCGATTTTCAAAACATTGGATCGAGGGAATTAAAGCTTTATGATGGATTATGACTTCTTGGATGATCATGAAGTCTATCAATAAGAGTCCATACATTATTTCTTTCAAATTGATAAAGTTTCTCATGCATGGCATTTATCCAATCAATATTGTTTTTAGCATCATAGCATTTAGGTTCAATTTAGATACAAAGGCTAAGTTATTATAAGTATCTCTAAATGATGATCTGGTCCTAATACCTTGAGTTGGATCACCTATAATTTGATCTTTAGGGTGACTGTGAATGCACCTCCATCCTCTTTCTAACTCATCATTACCTTGTGAAGCTTTAGGTTGGTTAATGTTATTCTCTTCATTTACCGCTTGTGTATATGAATCCTTCTTATCCTCCAAGGTGATGTCCTTGAGTTAATCTTTAATTTCATCTGCATCATTTATACCTTTTCTCTTCCTTAATGGAAGATCATTAGATTCATCAAATATAACATGATTGATTCTTCAGCTACTAAAGACTTTTTGTTGAAAACTCTAAAGGCTCTACTATTTAAAGAATAACCGAAAAAAAATTCCTTCATCAGATTTAGCATCAAATTTATCAAGATTTGATTTTTCATTATTTAAAACAAAACATCGGCATCTAAAAACATAAAAATAACTGATGTTAGGTTTGCTTCCTTTCCAAAGTTCATACGAGGTCTTTTTCAAAACAGGTCTAATTAATGCACGATTTAAAACATAACATGCTGTGTTGATAGCTTCAACCCAAAAATACTTTGGGAGATTACTTTTACACAACATGGTACTGGCCATTTTTCTAAGGTTCTGTTCTTTCTTTCTACTACTCCATTTTGTTAGGGTATTCTAGGTGCAGAAATATTATGTTCAATGCCATTTTCATTACAAAACTTTTCAAAAGATTGATTTTTAAATTCTTTTCAATGATCACTTCGTATCGATAAAATAGAAGAATTCTTTTTATTAGTAATTCTTTCAAATAATTTTTGAAATAAAGGAAATGCTTCGTCTTTATTAGCCAAGAATAAAACACATATAAATCGAGAGAAAATATCATTAATTACCACAAAATCATATCTTTTTCCTCCTAGACTAGTCATTCTTGTAGGACCAAATAAATCCATATGCAAGAGCTTCAAAGGTCTAATGGTTGAAACCAAATTTTTTGATTTAAAAGATACTCGGGTTTGTTTTCCAATTGACAAGCATCGCAAATCTTATCTTTTTCAAAAACAAGTTTTGGCAAACTATTTACTAAATCCTTTTTGATTAATTTAAACAAAAGATCCATGCTTGCATGAGCTAACCTACGATGTCATAACCAACTATTATCGGTTTTATTATTCATAGCAACTAGGCAATCAACATTTTGATCATGCAAATCATTTAAATTAATAATATATACATTACCATGCCTATGACCAACAAATTTCATATTTTCATTAGCAGGATTTAGAACAATGCATAAGGATGATTCAAATGTAACTTTAAATCCTTTGTCACATAATTGACTAATGCTTAGTAAATTATGTTTCAGTCCATTTACAAGTAAAATATTATCGATATAAGCATAAGATGTGATACCTATTTTGCCAATGCCGATTATTTTTCCTTGGCCATTATCACTGAAAATAATAACACCTCTATCTTTTGCATCCAAAGTGATGAATTGTGATTCATCACCCATCATGTGTCTTGAGCATCGCTATCCAGTACCATTCTCTTTAAGTTGCTCGGGTAGCAAGACACACATGTATACATAATTTCAAATTTTGCTCTTAGGTACCCAAGCTTTCTTGGGTCCTTTTGGGTTAGTTAAGATAGTTTCTTTCGGAACCTATATTTTTCTAACATTGTATGCGAGATAAGTATAAGCTTTGTGTCCTAATTTATCACATTTAAAGCATGTAATTTTAGTAGATTCATCAGCATGCACATAAATATTTTTCAAATACTTTTGTCTTTCAAAATGGTTATATTCAAGACCAGCTTTATTATAGACAGCCATTTGACTACTTAATATCATTTCTAATTTTTTGAACTTAACGTGAATTTATCTATAATTGGTTTTAGTTTATTTGCTTCATTTTTCAAATCTTGGTTTTCCTTTAGTAATAATTCATTGTCTTTTGAAATTCTTTCTTTTTCAAGAATGAGATCTTTAATTTCAATTTTTAAATCTCTGTTCTTTGAACTTAAATTTGCAAAATCATCAACAAGTTCATAAAATATACCATGTAGTTCATCGAAAGTAAAGTCATCTAGAAAGCTAGGACTTACCTAGCTCGTTGTCATCAGCCATTAAGCATACATTGGCGACTTCAGTTTTATCTTCATCTTCAGAACTTGTAACTTCACTATCGCTTCATGTAGCAAACATTGCTTTCTTCTTTATTCTTTTGGGTCCTTTCTTTAATTGTGGACACTCTTGTCTGATATGTCCAGGCTTTTTGCACTCGTAGCATATTGGGGGTTCACCTTTTTCTTTTTCTTTATTGTGATCTTCTTTGGTGAATTATTTTCTTTTTTCTTCAAACTTCTTTCTTCTCATAAATTTCTTGAATTTTTTGAAGATAAGTACCATTTCATCATCTTCTCGCTGTCACTAGTAGTCTCCTCACTTTCATCATTTTGAGTGGCACTCTTTAAGGCCATTATTCTTTCTTCTTTGATTCATCCTCATCAATGTGTTGTCATTGCTGAAGCTCGTGAGTCATCAAAGAACCAACTAACTCTTCAAGTGATAGTATATTGAGGTCCTTTGCTTCTTGAATTGTAGTAACCTTGGCTTCCCATGACCTAGGCAAGGATCTCAAAATTTTTCTAACAAGATCACCATTAGCATAAGACTTTTCTAAACTTTTCAGTCTATTAATAATATCAGTAAATCTTGTAAACATATCAGTGATATTTTTAGCTGAATCCATTTTAAATAATTTATATTTATGAATAAGCATATTTATCTTGAATTCCTTGACTTTATTAGTACCCTTATGTGTGACTTCAAGTCTATCCCAGATTTTCTTAGCAGACATGCATGTAGAAATATGATTAAACTCATTTGCATCAAGTGAACAGTAAAGAACATTCATAGCTTTTACATTTAATTAAGCTAATATTTTATCTTGATCATCCCATTCCGATTCTGGTTTTGGGATGTCAAGACCATCAGTCTTGATGATGAGTGTGTGAGGTCCATTAATTATAATTTCTTATAAATCATAATTAAGTGCTTGTATGAAAATTTTTATTTGTGCTTTCTAATAATTGTAATTTGTTCCATTGAACAAAGGTGGTTTATTCATTGACTGTCCCTCGGTCAAAACAAATCCCATTTGGATTGCTAATGATCTTTGGCTCCAAGCTACTTAAAGTAATAGAAATCAGGAGCACACTGCTCTGATACCACTTGTTGCCTAGATGTAGCAACCCAAGAGGGGGATAAATTGGTAATTAAAAATTTAATTACACAGATATATGCTTATCAAATTTTTAATTGGCAGCGGTGAAGTGATATGAATACAACAAATTCACAGAAATAAAGCAAACAATCAAACACAGGGTTTTATAGTGGTTTAGTGCCAACCTAGCACCTACGTCCACTCTTCAAAAACCCTTTAAAATTTTACTCCAATCGTAATACCAACGATTACAATCCCTAGCCTTACATGGCTAGTTGATAAATGCATAAATAATTATTACTAAACCTATTAATTAATAATTTAATGTATCTATTATTAGTTAATATTTTAATATTTTATATAATATTTTAGATAAAACCTTATCAATTTAAAGAGCTCGATTTTAGGGATTTAACAACGCAAACGGCACCTGAATCTGACTTAAAACGAGATCGAAATTGATTTTATAAGGATTTAGCACTGATTTCAAAGTAAAAAACGGCAAACACATTGCCGACTTCATTGTCTTCTCGGCCGTTTTCTATTTTCGCCGATTCATCTCTATTCAAATTCTAATAGTTTCTTCCATAAATTAAGGAATAGATTAGATTGGAAGTTATCAAATTAAGAGAATTAAATTCCTTTCGAAGGAATTTGAATTTTATGGAGGATTTATTCAGATTTTCTTCGGTGGCTTCCGCGTCCTCTGTTTTGGCACCGCCGCATCCTCTATTTTGGCAACGCCGCATCAACGCCGCATCTTCACCTCATCTGGGCCTCTACAAATAGCAGCAAAGGCTTGGGAGAGCTGCTGTTCCAAGGCGTCCGTCCGTGGAGTCCTCTCTTCCGTGAAGTCCGGGAAGCAGCCATCCGTGGAAGCTCTGTTCCGAGAAATCTGTGAGAAGTCCGTGGAGGCTCTTGCTGCGTCCGTGTTCTTCCTCTGTTCCAGACGTCGTTCCGTGGCTTAGAGAGACGCTATTCCATGGCTTTGGAGGAGTAGCTTGGAGAGACGCTGTTCCATGGCTTTGGAGGAGTACCGCCGCCCTGTTTCCAACATCCGTGGAGGCTGATCTGTTCGTGCGGGGGAGGCGCATGAATAAAGACTTCATCCCATCTTTGGTTTGGCGTAGAGAATTTATTGCTTTCTTATTGCCTTCTCCATGTCATAACTTTTTAATTTATTGAAATAAAATTTCTATTCATGTTTAATTGTTCTTAAATTATATTTAAGTAAAATAATTTAGACTGATTTATTCTTAAAAGGGATGGGCCATGATCTACAAAAGTTAATAAATTAGGTTCTTAACATCTTTCACTGAGTAACCGGGCCCCGTCACCTAAGAAAGTAATGTTGTTCGCATAAAAAGGTGAGAATGTAAAAAAACCTAAGTAGAGTCAGTCCTACCTAAAGCCTTTTTGACTCGAGTCAGTAAGTCTGAGGAGTGTTTTACACTTAATGCCGTAAAACCAATTGGTTTGGGAGCCATTGGCCTAAAGCTCGCTATAAGGGTTAATTAGAAAGCAAGGAGATAGGACATTGCACTGACTTTACACAAGGAAACTAAATACAAAAGACACTACACCCAACCCAAATTAAGTTAGAAGACTTAATCAGAGAAGTGAAAAGTTGGTGAAGGAAGACTTCTATAAATTCTTATGGACTACACTTTATCACTAATTGAGTAAACTTAATAATCCAATGAAGTACCTCCCTTATGATCTAACCAGAAATTTTTTTAAAGAAAAAAAAGAACCGTAAGATAACTATCAATTCTTGAACTAGCTTGGTAGATATTTCTAAATTTCTTATTTACTCGAGGACGAGTAAGATTCAAGTTGGGGGGAGTGATAAACGCATAAATAATTATTACTAAACCTATTAATTAATAATTTAATGTATCTATTATTAGTTAATATTTAATATTTTATATAATATTTTAGATAAACCTTATCAATTTAAAGATCTCAATTTTAGGGATTTAACGACGCAAACGGTACTTGAATCTGACTTAAAACGAGCTCGGAATTGATTTTATAAGGATTTAACACGGATTTCAAAGCAAAAATGGCAAACACATTGCCGACTTCATTGTCTTCTTCTGTTTTCTCTCAGCCGATTCTTCTCTATTCAAATTCTAATAGTTTCCTCCATAAATTAAGGAATAGATTAGATTGGAAGTTATCAAATTAAGAGAATTAAATTCCTTTCGAAGGAATTTGAATTTTATGGAGGATTTATTCAGATTTTCTTCGGTGGCTTCCGCGTCCTCTGTTTTGGCACCGCCGCATCCTCTGTTTTGGCAACGCCACGTCAACGCCGCATCTTCAACTCATCTGGGCCTCTACAAATAGCAGCAAAGGCTTGGGAGAGCTGCTGTTCCAAGGCGTCCGTCCGTGGAGTCCTCTCTTCCGTGAAGTCCGGGAAGCAGCCGTCCGTGGAGGCTCTATTCCAAGAAATCTATGAGAAGTCCATGGAGGCTCTTGCTGCGTCCGTGTTCTTCCTCTGTTCCAGACGCCGTTCCGTGGCTTGGAGAGACGCTGTTCCATGGCTTTGGAGGAGTACCGCCGCCCTGTTTCCAACATCCGTGGAGGCTGATCTGTTCGTGCGGGGAGGCGCATGAATAAAGACTTCATCCCATCTTTGGTTTGGCGTAGAGAATTTATCGCTTTCTTATTGCCTTCTCCATGTCATAACTTTTTAATTTATTGAAATAAAATTTCTATTCATGTTTAATTGTTCTTAAATTATATTTAAGTGAAAATAATTTAGACTGATTTATTCTTAAAACGGAAGGGCCATGATCTACGAAAGTTAATAAATTAGGTTATTAACATCTTTCACTGAGTAACCGGGCCCCGTCACCTAAGAAAGTAATGTTGTTCGCGTAAAAAGTTGAGAATGTAAAAGAACCTAAGTAGAGTCAGTCCTACCTAAAGCCTTTTTGACTCGAGTCAGTAAGTCTGAGGGTGTTTTACACCTAATGCCCTAAAACCAATTGGTTTGGGAGCCATTGGCCTAAAGCTCGCTACAAGGGTTAATTAGAAAACAAGGGGATAGGACATTGCACTGACTTTACACAAGGGAACTAAATTACAAAAGACACTACACCCAACCCAAATTAAGTTAGAAGACTTAATCAGAGAAGTGAAAAGTTAGTGAAGGAAGACTTCTATAAATTCTTATGGACTACACTTTATCACTAATTGAGTAAACTTAATAATCCAATGAAGCACCTCCCTTATGATCTGACCAGAAATTTTTTTTAAAGAAAAAAAAGAACCGTAAGATAACTATCAATTCTTGGATTAGCTTGGTACATATTTTTAAATTTCTTATTTACTCGAGGACGAGTAAGATTCAGGTTGGGGGAGTGATAAATGCATAAATAATTATTACTAAACCTATTAATTAATAATTTAACGTATCTATTATTAGTTAATATTTTAATATTTATATAATATTTTAGATAAAACCTTATCAATTTAAAGATCTTGATTTTAGGGATTTAACGACGCAAACGGCACCTAAATCTGACTTAAAGCGAGCTCGGAATTGATTTTATAAGGATTTAGCACGGATTTCAAAGCAAAAACGGCAAACACATTGCCGACTTCATTGTCTTCTTCTGTTTTCTCCCAGCCGATTCTTCTCTATTCAAATTCTAATAGTTTCCTCCATAAATTAAGGAATAAATTAGATTGGAAGTTATCAAATTAAGAGAATTAAATTCCTTTCGAAGGAATTTGAATTTTATGGAAGATTTATTCAGATTTTCTTCGGTGGCTTCCGCGTCCTCTGTTTTGGCACCGCCGCGGCCTCTATTTTGGCAACGCTGCGTCAACGCCGCATCTTCACCTCATCTGGGCCTCTACAAATAGCATAAATGCTTGGGAGAGCTGCTGTTCCAAGGCGTCCGTCCGTGGAGTCCTCTCTTCCGTGAAGTCCGGGAAGCAGCCGTCCGTGGAGGCTCTGTTCCGAGAAATCTGTGAGAAGTCCGTGGAGGCTCTTGCTGCGTCCGTGTTCTTCCTCTGTTCCAGACGCCGTTCTGTGGCTTGGAGAGACGCTGTTCCTTGGCTTTGGAGGAGTACCGCCGCCCTGTTTCCAACATCCGTGGAGGCTGATCTGTTCGTGCGGGGGAGGCGCATGAATAAAGACTTCATCCCATCTTTGGTTTGGCGTAGAGAATTTATTGCTTTCTTATTGCCTTCTCCATGTCCTAACTTTTTAATTTATTGAAATAAAATTTCTATTCATGTTTAATTGTTCTTTAATTATATTAAGTAAAAATAATTTAAACTGATTTATTCTTAAAAGGGACGGGCCATGATCTATGAAAGTTAATAAATTAGGTTATTAACATCTTTCACTGAGTAACCGGGCCCCGTCACCTAAGAAAGTAATGTTGTTCGCGTAAAAAGGTGAGAATGTAAAAGAACCTAAGTAGAGTCAGTCCTACCTAAAGCCTTTTTGACTCGAGTCAGTAAGTCTGAGGGGTGTTTTACACCTAATGCCCTAAAACCAATTGGTTTGGGAGCCATTGGCCTAAAGCTCGCTACAAGGGTTAATTAGAAAGCAAGGGGATAGGACATTGCACTGACTTTACACAAGGGAACTAAATTACAAAAGACACTACACCCAACCCAAATTAAGTTAGAAGACTTAATCAGAGAAGTGAAAAGTTAGTGAAGGAAGACTTCTATAAATTCTTATGGACTACACTTTATCACTAATTGAGTAAACTTAATAATCCAATGAAGTACCTCCCTTATGATCTAACCAGAAATTTTTTTAAAGAAAAAAAAGAATCGTAAGATAACTATCAATTCTTGGACTAGATTGGTACATATTCTAAATTTCTTATTTACTCGAGGACGAGTAAGATTCAAGTTGGGGGAGTGATAAATGCATAAATAATTATACTAAACCTATTAATTAATAATTAACGTATCTATTATTAGTTAATATTTTAATATTTTATATAATATTTTGGATAAACTTAATCAATTTAAAGATCTCGATTTTAGGGATTTAGCGACGCAAACGGCACTTGAATCTGACTTAAAACGAGCTCGGAATTGATTTTATAAGGATTTAGCACGATTTCAAAGCAAAATGGCAAACACATTGCCGACTTCATTGTCTTCTCAGCCGTTTTCTGTTTTCTTTCAGCCGATTCTTCTCCATTCAAATTCTAACAGTTTCCTCTATCAATTAAGGAATAGATTAGATTGGAAGTTATCAAATTAAGAGAATTAAATTTCTTCGAAGAATTTGAATTTTATGGAGGATTTATCCAGATTTCTTCGATGGCTTCCGCGTCCTCTATTTTGGCAATGCCGCATCAACGCCGCATCTTCACCTCATCTGGGCCTCTACAAATAGCAGCAAAGGCTTGGGAGAGCTGCTGTTCCAAGGCGTCCGTCCGTGGAGTCCTCTCTTCCGTGAAGTTTGGGAAGCAGCCGTCCGTGGAGGCTCTGTTCCGAGAAATCTGTGAGAAGTCCATGGAGGCTCTTGCTGCGTCCGTGTTCTTCCTCTGTTCCAGACGCCGTTCCGTGGCTTGGAGAGACGCTGTTCCATGGCTTTGGAGGAGTACCGCCGCCCTATTTCCAACATCCGTGGAGGCTGATCTGTTCGTGCGGGGGAGGCACATGAATAAAGACTTCATCCCATCTTTGGTTTGGCGTAGAAAATTTATTGCTTTCTTATTGCATTCTCCATGTCATAACTTTTTAATTTATTGAAATAAATTTCTATTCATGTTTAATTGTTCTTAAATTATATTTAAGTAAAAATAATTTAGACTGATTTATTTTTAAAAGGATGGGCCGTGATCTACGAAAGTTAATAAATAAGGTTCTTAACATTTTCACTGAGTAACCAGCCCGTCACCTAAGAAAGTAATGTTGTTTGCGTAAAAAGGTGAGAATGTAAAAGAACCTAAGTAGAGTCAGTCCTACCTAAAGCCTTTTGACTCGAGTCAGTAAGTCTGAGGGGTGTTTACACCTAATGCCCTAAAATCAATTGGTTTGGGAGCCATTGGCCTAAAGCTCGCTTTAAGGTTAATTAGAAAGCAAGGGGATAGGACATTGCACTGACTTTACACAAGGGAACTAAATTACAAAAGACACTACACCCAACCCAAATTAAGTTAGAAGACTTAATCAGAGAAGTGAAAAGTTGGTGAAGGAAGATTTCTATAAATTCTTATGGACTACACTTTATCACTAATTGAGTAAACTTAATAATCCAATGAAGTACCTCCCTTATGATCTAACCAGAAATTTTTTTTAAAGAAAAAAAAGAACCGTAAGATAACTATCAATTCTTGGACTAGCTTGGTACATATTTCTAAATTTCTTATTTACTTGAGGACGAGTAAGACTCAAGTTGGGGGGAGTGATAAACGTATAAATAATTATTACTAAACCTATTAATTAATAATTAACGTATCTATTATTAGTTAATTTTAATATTTTATATAATATTTTAGATAAAACATTATCAATTTAAAGAGCTCGATTTTAGGGATTTAACGATGCAAACAGCACTTGAATCTGACTTAAAACGAGCTCGGAATGATTTTATAAGGATTTAGCACTGATTTCAAAGCAAAAACGGCAAACACATTGCCGACTTCATTGTCTTCTTTTGTTTTCTCAGCCGATTCTTCTCTATTCAATTCTAATAGTTTCCTCCATAAATTAAGGAATAGATTAGATTGGAAGTTATCAAATTAAGAGAATTAAATTCCTTTCGAAGGAATTTGAATTTTATGGAGGATTTATTCAGATTTTCTTCGGTGGCTTCCGCGTCATCCTCTGTTTGGCAACGCCGCGTCAACGCCGCATCTTCACCTCATCTGGGCCTCTACAAATAGCAGCAAAGGCTTGGGAGAGCTGCTGTTCCAAGGCGTCCGTCCGTGGGAGTCCTCTCTTCCGTGAAGTCC
>UESW01003011.1:0-25840 GCA_900491605.1 Calamus simplicifolius | reverse complement strand
GGAACTAAATTACAAAAGACACTACACCTAACCCAAATTAAGTTAGAAGACTTAATCAGAGAAGTGCAAAGTTGGTGAAGGAAGACTTCTATAAATTCTTATGGACTACACTTTATCACTAATTGAGTAAATTTAATAATCCAATGAAGTACCTCCCTTATGATCTAACCAGAAATTTTTTTTAAGGAAAAAAAAGAACCGTAAGATAACTATCAATTCTTGGACTAGCTTGGTACATATTTCTAAATTTCTTATTTACTCGAGGACGAGTAAGATTCAAGTTGGGGGGAGTGATAAACGCATAAATAATTATCACTAAACCTATTAATTAATAATTTAACGTATCTATTATTAGTTAATATTTTAATATTTTATATAATATTTTAGACAAAACCTTATCAATTTAAAGAGCTCGATTTTAGGGATTTAACGACGTAAACGGCACTTGAATCTGACTTAAAACGAGCTCGGAATTGATTTATAAGGATTTAGCATGGATTTCAAAGCAAAAATGGCAAACACATTGCTGACTTCATTGTCTTTCAGCCGATTCTTCTCTATTCAAATTCTAACAGTTTCCTCCATCAATTAAGGAATAGATTAAATTGGAAGTTATCAAATTAAGAGAATTAAATTCCTTTCGAAGGAATTTGAATTTTATGAAGGATTTATCCAGATTTTCTTTGATGGCTTCCGCGTCCTCTGTTTTGGCAACGCCGCGTCAACGCCGCATCTTCACCTCATCTGGGCCTCTACAAATAGCAGCAAAGGCTTAGGAGAGATGCTATTCCAAGGCGTCCGTCCGTGGAGTCCTCTCTTCCATGAAGTCCGGGAAGCAGCCGTCCGTGGAGGCTCTGTTCCGAGAAATCTGTGAGAAGTCCGTGGAGGCTCTTGCTGCGTCCGTGTTCTTCCTCTGTTCCAGACGCCGTTCCGTGGCTTGGAGAGACGCTGTTCCATGGCTTTGGAGGAGTACCGCCGCCCTGTTTCCAACATCCGTGGAGGCTGATCTGTTCATGCAGGGGAGGCACATGAATAAAGACTTCATCCCATCTTTAGTTTGGCATAGAAAATTTATTGCTTTCTTATATATTGCCTTCTTCATGTCATAACTTTTTAATTTATTGAAATAAAATTTCTATTCATGTTTAATTGTTCTTAAATTATATTTAAGTAAAAATAATTTAGACTGATTTATTCTTAAAAGGGACGGGCCGTGATCTACGAAAGTTAATAAATTAGGTTCTTAACATTTTTCACTGAGTAACCGGCCCGTCACCTAAGAAAGTAATGTTGTTCGCGTAAAAAGGTGAGAATGTAAAAGAACCTAAGTAGAGTCAAGTCCTACCTAAATCCTTTTTGACTCGAGTCAGTAAGTCTGAGGGGAGTTTTACACCTAATGCCCTAAAACCAATTGGTTTGGGAGCCATTGGCCTAAAGCTCGCTTTAAGGGTTAATTAGAAAGCAAGGGGATAGGACATTGCACTGACTTTACACAAGGGAACTAAATTACAAAAGACACTACACCCAACCCAAATTAAGTTAGAAGACTTAATCAGAGAAGTGAAAAGTTGGTGAAGGAAGACTTCTATAAATTCTTATGGACTACACTTTATCACTAATTGAGTAAACTTAATAATCCAATGAAGTACCTCCCTTATGATCTAACGAGAAATTTTTTTTACAGAAAAAAAAGAACCGTAAGATAACTATCAATTCTTGGACTAGCTTGGTACATATTTCTAAATTTCTTATTTACTCGAGGATGAGTAAGATTCAAGTTGAGGGGAGTGATAAATGCATAAATAATTATTACTAAACCTATTAATTAATAATTTAACGGATCTATTATTAGTTAATATTTTAATATTTATATAATATTTTAGATAAAACCTTATCAATTTAAAGAGCTCGATTTTAGGGATTTAACGACGCAAACGGCACTTGAATCTGACTTAAAACGAGCTCAAAATTGATTTTATAAGGATTTAGCACTGATTTCAAAGCAAAAATGGCAAACACATTGCCGACTTCATTGTCTTCTCAGCCGTTTTCTGTTTTCTTTCAGCCGATTCTTCTCCATTCAAATTCTAACAGTTTTCTCCATCAATTAAGGAATAGATTAGATTGGAAGTTATCAAATTAAGAGAATTAAATTTCTTTCGAAGGAATTTGAATTTTATGAAGGATTTATCCAGATTTTCTTCTATGGCTTCCGTGTCCTCTGTTTTGGCAACGCCGCGTCAACGCCACATCTTCACCTCATCTGGGCATCTACAAATAGCAGCAAAGGCTTGGGAGAGCTGCTGTTCCAAGGCGTCCGTCCGTGGAGTCCTCTCTTCCGTGAAGTCCAGGAAGCAGCCATCCGTGGAGGCTCTGTTCCGAGAAATCTGTGAGAAGTCCGTGGAGGCTCTTGTTGCGTCCGTGTTCTTCCTCTATTCCAGACGTCGTTCCGTGGCTTGGAGAGACGCTGTTCCATGGCTTTGGAGGAGTACCGCCGCCCTGTTTTCAACATCCGTGGAGGCTGATCTGTTCGTGCAGGGGAGGCGCATGAATAAAGACTTCATCCCATCTTTGGTTTGGCGTAGAGAATTTATTGCTTTCTTATTGCCTTCTCCATGTCATAACTTTTTAATTTATTGAAATAAAATTTCTATTCATGTTTAATTGTTCTTAAATTATATTTAAGTAAAAATAATTTAGACTGATTTATTCTTAAAAGGGATGGGCCGTGATCTATGGGTACGGGCCGTGCTCTTATAAGATAGACCATATCTTGATTATTTTGCACTAATATTATCTATTTAGTTAAATTTATAAATTTATTTCAAGATAATCGCTAAAGTCCCTGTGGAATCGATCCCTTACTCTCGCTATTCTAATAGTGAAATTAAGGTGTTTTAATCGTTGCGCTACGACACGCATCAGATTTTTGGCGCCGTTGCCGGGGACTTAAGTGTGTTATTTTGAAAAAAAAAATTTAAAAATAAAAAAATTTAAAAATTTAAAAAAAAATAAAAATATAAAAAAATAGATTAATTTTCTCTTAATTTTTGAATAGTTATTGCCGCTTTATTTTATTTCTTAATTGTTAGAATTGCATATTTTCTTTTTAACAAAAAAAAAAATTATTACTTTCCTTTTTGCCACAAATCCAATTTTAACCTAATCAAATTTTCCTTTTAATTAACTTACCTAAAAAAAACTGAAAGAAAACCCTAAGACACCTTCCATAAAACATAATTAATTTAAGAAAATAAAATAAAAAAATAAAAATAAAAATAAAATATATAAATAAAATAATTATTTTATTTCTATGCTTAGATTGACTTAGGTGAATTTATTTTCTGCAAAACTCAAATTTCTCCCATTGACATCTCATAATTTATTAGGAAATTAGAAACCTAATCACAAAAATCTAAAAAAATAAATAATTAATTAGATTAATTTGTTTGATAATTTCAAAAGTTGGACATCTGTTTGTTGCATAGCATTTTCATAATTAACTTAAGGCACAAACCCTTAATCAAGATAAGGTAGGGATTTCATCACCCTTCCTTAGCCCACAAACCATCCTTCATTTTGTATTAACCCAAACCTTTAACTCTAAAATTAATTAGACATCAGCCCCTAAGGACTTCGAGCTCAATAGGACAAGGTGGTCTTGGAAGTTAGGAGCTGTCTAGATCTAGGGTAAACCTATAGTAGAGAGTCTAATCTTTGCTAACTTGATTGCTAAGAATTATTAAACCCTAATTAAATTATTCATTCCTCTTAGTTCTAGGAATTTTTAGGGTATTTTCTTTAGAATCTTTTTTTCTCTTCTATTTAAAATAAAAAAAAAATAAAATAAACTGAATTACTGTTTGCTTTAGAGTCATTGGTAGGGTGTATGCTTGGTCGCCGATCGTTGCAACCCGACCTTATACCCTTAGATCCTGAGATAGAAAGAACTATTAGAGCAAACAGACTCAGAATTATGGATCCTAATAACGAAAATAATCAACCACGACAGTTAAAAGAGTATTTCACTCCTTCAAGGTATACCTACTCTCCCTGCATTCAAGTGCCTCCAGTAGAGGCTGTCCAATATGAAATTAAGTCAAGTGTAATCCAAATGTTACCATCTTTCTATGGACTTACAAATGAGGATCCCTACAAACACTTAGATGAATTCTTGGAAATTTGCTCAACTGTCAATATTCAAAATTTCTCTGATGATGCACTTAGGCTTAAGTTATTCCCTTTTTCCCTAAAAGATAAAGCCAAGTATTGGTTAAATTCATTAGACACTGTTATAATTTCAACTTGGGATCATCTTCAGAGAGAATTTCTTAAGAAATATTTTCCTATAGGAAAAATGAATCAAATTAGAAAAGCCATAACAAGTTTTTCCAGACAGATGGAGAAATGTTCCATGAGACATGGGAGAGATTCAAAGAACTAATTAGAAAATGTCCACATCATGCTATACCCAAATGGCAACTGGTTCAGTGCTTTTATGATGGTTTATCAGAAAAGCATAGGCAAATGGTTGATGCTTCATGTGGTGGGACATTTATGTTAAAAAATGAACATGAGGCTTGGCAACTCTTTGAGACATTGAGTGAGAATTCATTACATCGCATGTCAGTTGCTCGTCGAGACCCTCCCATAGAACCTAAAAGAGGTGGAATATATGAAATAGGTCATTCTACAGATATCTATACTAAGGTAGATGAATTATCCCATAAACTTGATCGGATTCTACAAGTTGGAAACATCTCTTCCCCATCTACTCAATTACATGAGGTCTGCATAATTTGTTCGAGTCCAACCCATTCTATAGGTGAATGCCAGCTGCATACCAATTTCTGAACTTGTTCAAGAGCAAGCCCACCAAGCCCAAACCCGATTAGCTCCTAGAACAGGAAATGATCCATTTTCAAATACTTACAATCCTGGCTGGCGAAATCATCCAAATTTTTCTTGGAAACCTCAACCTGTAGTCAATTCATCGATCAGACCTAATTATCAAGAAACTAATTTTAGAAACATGCCATATTCACAATATCCAAACATCCCACAACCTCCACCGAATAATCAGCCTACTTTTGAAGACAAAGTGTTACAAGCATTGAAAGGGCTAGAAATGAATACTCAAATCCTTCACTCCCACACACAATCTATTGCAAAACTAGAAACTCAGATAGGTCAATTAGCCATAGCATTCAGTAGAAGGGAGGAGGGTAAGTTACCTAGTCAGCCTATCGATAACCCGAAAGGACAATTCATGGCTGAGAGTTCCAATAGTCCTGACAAATTCCCAGAACATGCTAAATCAGTCATGACTCTCAGAAGTGGAAAACATTGAACCCACCTGAACCAACCCAGAAATTAGAAGTGGCTAAACCAGAAGAGAGAAGAAATGAAAAAGAAAAGGAATTCAATGATCAAGCAATCATACCTAAAGCCCCATTCCCTAGTGCTTTAGAATCTCCTTTGCCTTCAGATAAGAAGAATATAAAAATGAATGAGATGCTTGAGTTATTTAAGCAAGTCCAAATAAACTTACCTCTTCTCGATGCTATCAAGCAAGTTCCAGCTTATGCCAAATTTTTGAAGGATCTATGCACACAAAAATGGAAAGCCAAGACACAAATACCAAAAAAGATACATTTGACTGAGCAAGCCAGCTCAGTTGTTCAGCAAATAACCCCACCCAAACTAAAAGATCCTGGTACCCCGATTATATATGTCATAGGAAACTTCACAATCAAGAAAGCATTATTAGATTTGGGTGCGAGTGTAAACCTTCTCCCAAGTTCAGTGTATGAGTTATTTAGATTTGGAGATTGAAACCCATACAGTAACACTACAATTGGCAGATAGATCAGTCAAAGAACCTCGTGGAATATTGGAAGATGTATTAGTAAAGGTGGATGAATTCTATTTTCCTGTCGACTTCCTTGTGTTAGATATGGAATCTAGCGGTAATCCTAACCAAATTCCCATCATCCTTGGAAGACCTTTTCTAGCTACTGCTAATGCATGCATAAATTGTAGAACAGTGTGATGGATGTATCTTTTGGAAACAAGAAGATGATTAAATATTTTTAATGCTTCCCAAGGACCACCTGTGTATGATTTAAATGAAGTAAACATGATAGAGGAAGTAGTAGATAAGAAATTCCAAAGTTTGATTGATTTGGATCCTTTACAAACATGTCTTACACATTTTGGAATAGATGACTTTGATATTGATGAGTATACCAAAGAAATAAACATGTTATTAGAACCACCTAAGTTTGACACCATCCCGCCTTGGACTATAAAATATGAACCACTTCCAACTAAACCAAGTCCTTTAATACCATCCTTGGAAGAACCACCCCAACTAGAGTTGAAACCTCTTCCAGATGACTTAAAATATTCATTCCTTGGACCCAATGATACCCTTCCAGTAATCATTGCATCTACCCTAACCTCTGAGCAGAAGATAAATTGGTAGATGTACTTAAAGAACATAAAGAGGCGATTGGATGGACAATAGCTGATATTAAGGGAATTGACCCTTCCGTTTGCATGCACCACATTCATAGTGAAATTGAAGCCAAACCACATAGAGACATGCAACGAAGGCTAAATCCAAACATGAGGGATGTTGTTAAGAAAGAAGTAGTAAAATGGCTTGATGCTGGTATCATTTATCCAATTTCAGATAGCCAATGGGTCAGTCCAATCCAAGTAGTACCTAAAAAATCAGGTATTACCGTGATTAAAAATAAAAAAGGCGAATCAATTCCTACTCGCACATCAACTAGTTGGAGAGTGTGTATAGATTATCGAAAGTTGAATGCCGTGACTAGGAAAGACCACTTTCCTTTGCCTTTTATCGATCAAATTCTAGAACGGCTAGCGGGACAAAGTTTCTTTTGTTTCTTAGATGGATATTCAGGATACAATCAAGTTCCAGTATTTCCTGCAGATCAAGAAAAGACCACATTCACTTGTCCCTTTGGAACATTTGCCTTTAGACGTATGTCGTTTGGTCTTTGTAATGCACCAGCCACGTTTCAACGATGTATGATGGCCATATTTTCTGATATGATTGGTCAATTTTTGGAAGTATTTATGGATGATTTTTTAGTCTTTGGTGCATCATTTGATAGCTGCCTCGAGAACTTGACTAAGGTACTGAAACGATGTATGGAAATGAATTTAGTCCTAAGTTGGGAGAAGAGCCATTTTATGGTTCGTGAGGGAATTGTGCTTGGACACATTGTTTTAGAGAGAGGTATTGAGGTTGATAAAGCCAAGGTTGAATTGATTTCAAATCTATCACCCCCAACTCAGTTAAACAAGTACGATCTTTCCTTGGTCATGCTGGTTTTTATAGACATTTCATCAAAGATTTCAGTAAAATTTCTCGACCATTATGTAATTTGTTGACTAAAGATAGTTCTTTAATTTTGATGAAGATTGTCTAAAAGCCTATAACATCCTTCGAACTGCTTTGACCACTGCACCAATTATCAAGCCCCCAGATTGGACCATACCTTTCGAAATCATGTGTGATGCTTCTGATTATGCTGTAGGGGCAGTTCTAGGATAGAAACTCAATCGAGAACCCCATGTAATTTATTATGCTAGCAAAACTCTTTTAGATGCACAAATGAACTATACTACCACTGAAAAAGAATTACTAGCAGTTGTGTTTGCCCTAGAAAAGTTTAGATCATATCTGTTAGGTCTAAGGTTTTAGTTTATTCAGATCATGCAGCGTTGAGGCATCTTATATCAAAAAAGGATACAAAACCCAGACTGATTAGATGGATCCTTCTACTACAAGAATTTGATCTAGAAATCTTAGATAAGAAGGGTTCTGAAAATATGGTAGCAGATCATATCTCTAGGATCTCAGTAGAATACAATAAAGAAATAATCAGAGATAAGTTCCCTGATGAGCAACTATTCTCAATTTCCCATAGCAGTCTTCCCTGGTTTGCCCACATTGTGAATTATTTGGCAACAGAAAAGTACCTTCCCACTGGATAAAACAAGAAAAAGATAGATTTTTCTCACAAGTCAAATATTACTTTTGGGAAGACCCTGAATTATTTAAGTACTGTTCAGATCAGGTGATTAGGCGATGTATTCCGAGAGTGAATTTAAAAGTATACTTAACTTCTGTCATTCTCTTGCCTGTGGAGGACACTTTAGTGGAAAGAAAACTGCAGCAAAGGTACTGCAAAGTGGTTTTATTGGCCAACTCTTTTTAAAGATGCACATGAATTTAGCCGTAATTGTCTCCAATGTCAACAAACAGAAATATATCTCGAAAAGACATGATGCCCCTAAACCCTATCTTGGTTGTAGAAATTTTTGATGTATGGGGTATTGATTTTATGGGCCCATTTCCTTCCTCTTTTGGATTGAATACATTCTAGTGGCAGTTGATTATGTGTCAAAATGGATTGAAGCCATGGCAACTCGAACCAATGACCATAAAGTTGTAATCAAGTTTATTCAGCATAATATCCTTAGTCGTTTTGGATGCCCAAGGGCTATAATTAGTGATGGGGGTACACATTTCACGAATAGACACTTCGAAGGATTAATGAACAAATATGGAATTACTCATAAGGTAGCTACACCTTATCATCCCCAAACTAGTGGCCAAGTTGAAATATCAAATAGAGAAATTAAAAATATCCTTGAGAAAACGGTGAGACCCGATAGGAAAGATTGGTCAGAACGTTTGGATGATGCATTATGGGCTTATCGTACTGCATTTAAAACTCCCATAGGAATGTCTCCTTACAGGCTCGTATTTGGAAAAGCCTGTCATTTACCTGTAGAATTAGAACACCGTGCATTTTGGGCTATCAAGCAATTTAATTATGATATGAAAAATGCAGGTGTCAATAGAAAACTCCAATTGAATGAGTTAGAAGAGCTACGAAATGAGGCATATGAAAGCTCAAAAATTTATAAAGAACGAACCAAAGCATATCATGACAAATTTATTAGTAGAAAAATTTTTGAACCAAATCAAAAAGTATGGCTTTACAATTCAAGATTACACCTTTTCCCTGGAAAACTTCGTTCACGATGGAATGGACCTTTTATAGTAACTCAAGTATTTCCTATGGAGCTGTAGAGCTTAAAGACCCCAAGCAAGGGAAATACATTCAAAGTAAATGGCCAACGTTTGAAACCATATATAGAAGAAATTAATGATGGAGAAATTGTTGAATCAATTGATCTTGTGAACCCAACATTATCATAATAAGTAGCACAGTCTGGCTGAAGACTTTAAACTTAGCGCTCTTGGGAGGCAACCCTTTATTAGTTATTTTTAACTTCTGTTCTTTTAGTATGTTCTTTTAGTATGACCAGAGAAGAGCAACAGAGCAGATTGAAAGAAGATGGCAACAATGAAACTTCCAACCTTCAAATACTCTACCAGTAGTATCTTTCCTTGCATTAATTAATTTTTCTTCCATTAGGGACAATGGAAATTAAGTTGGGGGGAGGAAAAAGAATAAATCCTCGAGTAAAACTATAATCAGATGTGTGTACCAAATTCTGTCTCGATTTGAAGTTAATCAAGCAGTCTATTAATGAATAATGGTTAGATTATTTTTGAGATACTGAGGAATAAATTATTAAGAAAACCTAATAAAAGGTAGGGTTTAGCCCAGAAAAATTTTTAGAATAATTTCAGAGCCTCCTGACCACTGATCTTAATAGTACAATCTACTTAATAAGGGTATGGGTGAAAATGTCATTTTAAAAAAAAAGAAAAAAGAAAGAAAGAAAAAAAAAAAAATCTCTCTTAAAGTTAATAAATTAGGTTCTTAACATCTTTCACTGAGTAACCGGGCCCGTCACCTAAGAAAGTGATGTTGTTCGCGTAAAAAGGTGAGAATGTAAAAGAACCTAAGTAGAGTCAGTCCTACCTAAAGCCTTTTTGACTCGAGTCAGTAAGTCTGAGGGGTGTTTTACACCTAATGCCCTAAAACCAATTGGTTTGGGAGCCATTGGCCTAAAGCTCGCTACAAGGGTTAATTAGAAAGCAAGGGGTTAGGACATTGCACTGACTTTACACAAGGGAACTAAATTACAAAAGACACTACACCCAACCCAAATTAAGTTAGAAGACTTAATCAGAGAAGTGAAAGTTGGTGAAGGAAGACTTCTATAAATTCTTATGGACTACACTTTATCACTAATTGGGTAAACTTAATAATCCAATGAAGTACCTCCCTTATGATCTAACCAGAATTTTTTTTAAAAAAAAAAAGAACTGTAAGATAACTATCAATTCTTGGACTAGCTTGGTACATATTTCTAAATTTCTTATTTACTCGAGGACGAGTAAGATTCAAGTTGGGGGGAGTGATAAACATAAATAATTATCACTAAACCTATTAATTAATAATTTAATGTATCTATTATTATTTAATATTTTAATATTTTATATAATATTTTAGATAAAACCTTATCAATTTAAAGAGCTCGATTTTAGGGATTTAACAACGCAAACGCACTTGAATCGGACTTAAAATGAGCTCGGAATTGATTTTATAAGGATTTAGCACGGATTTCAAAGCAAAAAATGGCAAACACATTGATGACTTCATTGTCTTTCAGCCGATTCTTCTCCATTCAAATTCTAACAGTTTCCTCCATCAATTAAGGAATAGATTAGATTGGAAGTTATCAAATTAAGAGAATTAAATTCCTTTCGAAGGAATTTGAATTTTATAGAGGATTTATCCAGATTTTCTTCGGTGGCTTCCGCGTCCTCTGTTTTGGCACCGCTGCATCCTCTGTTTTGGCAACGCCGCATCTTCACCTCATCTGGGCCTCTACAAATAGTAGCAAAGGCTTGGGAGAGCTGCTGTTCCAAGGCGTCCGTCCGTGGAGTCCTCTGTTTCGAGAAATCTGTGAGAAGTCCGTGGAGGCTCTTGCTGTGTTCGTGTTCTTCCTCTGTTCCAGACGCCGTTCCATGGCTTGGAGAGACGCTGTTCCATGGCTTTGGAGGAGTACCGCCGCCATGTTTCCAACATCCGTGGAGGCTGATCTGTTGTTTCCAACATCCGTAGAGGCTGATCTGTTCGTGCGGGGGAGGCGCATGAATAAAGACTTCATCCCATCTTTGGTTTGGCGTAGAGAATTTATTGCTTTCTTATTGCCTTCTCTATGTCATAACTTTTTAATTTATTGAAATAAAATTTCTATTCATGTTTAATTGTTCTTAAATTATATTTAAGTGAAAATAATTTAGACTGATTTATTCTTAAAAGGGACGGGCCATGATCTACGGGTACGGGTCGTGCTCTTATAAGATAGACCATATCTTGATTATTTTGCACTAATAATTATCTATTTAGTTAAATTTATAAATTTATTTCAAGATAATCGCTAAAGTCCCTGTAGAATCGATCCCTTACTCTTGCTATTCTAATAGTAAAATTAAGGTGTTTTAATCATTGCGCTACGACACACATCACTAGTCCTCTTGTTTCAGTGCACAAGGAAGCCAAACCCCT
Source organism: Calamus simplicifolius (assembly GCA_900491605.1). Taxonomy (NCBI): domain Eukaryota; kingdom Viridiplantae; phylum Streptophyta; class Magnoliopsida; order Arecales; family Arecaceae; genus Calamus; species Calamus simplicifolius. Next base: position 14,303 of record UESW01003011.1, on the reverse strand, counting down.
AGCCTTACCAGGCTAGTCTCTTGTTTCACGGCACAAGGAAGCCAAAACAACCAAGGGTTAAACCTAACCCATTTACAAAAATATGTTCAGAATATTTAAGAATAAATAGCTCCTTAAACTGAGCAAATATTCAAAATAATACTTTACAAAACAATCTTCAGCAATAAATGAAACTCTTGGAGGTAACTGAAGCTTTGAATGCTTGTGGAGGCTTTAATGGATCTGCATAGATGAGCAGTAAATGATCTTCAAGCTTTCTTGATTTCAACACACAAAGCTTCCTTTCAAGAACTCATAAAATATGCAATAAAGGGTCTCTCTTTCTTGTATTTCTTCCTCTTTTTTGTCCTCATTTTTTTCTTCTAATCTCAGCTATTTAAAGCATTTCAATAGCAAAAATATTCGTTAGACTTAATCAAAATTAATGGAAAGTAAAACGGAAAGAAAATATAACCATTGTAAACATTTTCCTTGAGCATTGAATGCACTGGTATCCATTTGAAGAAGAAAGATCTCTGCCATAATCCAACAGATCAAAAGTTAATTTAGCTGAAAATAGAACTTAGAGAGAGAGAGAGAGAGAGAGAGAGAGAGAGAGAGAGAGAGAAACTCATCCAAGTGTTGAAGAGAGGAGCAATAGTTAGTTGGAGATTAATCCCAGCTAACTACTTCAAGAAAGGAACCGGCCAGAGTGGAAGTTAGCTAGCTGAAGAGTGTCTTCAGTTAGCTCATTTGAAAAAAAACACATGGCCATAAAGGAGTTTCTGAAAACCATCAGCTAGCTGAAGGGAGGCTTCAATTAGCTAGTCCCATGATGTGCACAGTTTAAGAAAGCCTGCAACAAAAAATAGTTAGCCAGACCAAAGGTCCAATTAGTTGTTTACAAGAGGTGCACGACCAGAAAATATTTTCATGCCAAAGTAGTTAGCTAGAGGTTGACTCCAGTTAACTCATTCAAATTTTCATGCGGCTATGAGAGGGAATACCAAACCTATAGTTAGCTGGACACAAAGTCCTATTAACTGTTTTCAAGATTCACACAGCTAGGAGGATAATCAAGTTAAAAGTAGTTAGCTGAAGACTAGCTTCAGTTAACTCATTCCAAGATCCACACGGCCAGTAGATTAACCAGGCTAAAAGTAGTTAGCTAAAGACTAGCTTCAGTTAACTCATTCCAAGATCAGTTTGGCCAAGATGAAATGCAGCAATTCCTTAGCTAACTGGACATCAGTTCCAGTTAACTAGCAGAGAAAGATAGCTAGCTGAGGGTCATCTTTAGTTAGCTCTCAGAGAAGTTAAGCTAGCTGAGAGAGCATCCCAGTTAGCTCTTTTTATCATGAATTCGGCTAGGGAGAAAGCTCAAGCAAAATAGCTAGCTAACCTGGAGGTGAGACCACACCGAAAGTGAGAGTTAGGATGCCTCCGGTGGTAGGTATTGAAGAGGATGCCCCGCCGGCCACCCAGTCGACATCAGAGGAAGGGAAGACACCTCCTACCAGCGAACCTCAGAGTCGACCCTCTCGAATGATGGTGATGAACCGGAGCTAGCTGGCGGAGAGGATATTGAGGCACTCTAGTCTCCCGACCTGCCAAGCTAAGCTCCGTCGCTGATCGATCATCGATGTTTTTGACAGTCTCTTCTCTGTCGCCCTCTAGGTAAGTTCGTCGATTTCGTCTCTTTTTCTTACTTAAATACATGATGTGAGGACTTGGGCTGAGCCCTAACTAATTAGTTCATGTAGATGTCCAATGGTCTTTTCGTCCTTCGAAAGGCCTGTGCCGAGGCCATTAATAGTTATGGGCACGTTCGGGATGAGTTGAACACTGCCAAGGCCCGAGCCAATAGCCTGGCCATGAATTGGCTGAGGCGCGGTCTCAAGAAATGAAGGCGGTCGGCGACCTTCGAATCGCCCAACAGGGGAACAGTTTTTTGAAGACCCAGGCAGACGTCGTCGAGAGTAGGTCAGGGTCATCGAGGCTAAGCTCGTAGATGCCATGACGAGGCTTAGGCTGACTGAGGAGAGGCTGAAGGAGACTCTCCTCAAATTGGATCATGCTAAGGAGAGGGCCAACAAGGGTCGCGGAGGTGGATGCTTGGGCCTCCTGAGACGGGAAGGCCGCTACAGAGGCCTGGGCCCAAGAGGCTGTAGAGAAACTGGCTGCCGCCGAGGCCCAGGCTATGGAGAGGGAGGCCGCCACCGAGACCCAAGTTCAAGAAGCCATAGAGAACTATAAAAGATCCATGGATTTTGCTGCAGAGTTCAATGAGGCGGCTCTCGATGCCTTTTTCCAGGGCTTCGAGAAGTGCAAAGAGAAGGTCTCTCTGGTCTTTAAAATAAGTGGCCTCAAGACCTTCAACCTGAGGATGATGAAGAGGGTCCGAAGAGTGGCGACACCAAGAATGGGTCGGGATCCTCTGAGCCTTGAAGCTCCATTTCTTCTTCTTTCTTCTCTTTTTCTTTTTTTACATTGTTGTAATCCGACTATAGTTGGCCTTTTTGTAGAACATTGACACTAAATTGATGAAAAGAACTTTTTCTTAAGTATAAAAGACTTAGCTTTTTGTAGTTTCTTTAGTCTATTGGTGATCATGTCATGGCTTTAGCCTTTAGATGCACCTTTGATCTTTTGAGTGTATCTGGCAAGTTAGCAATTCAATATGCGAACCTCTTAGTAATGCTTATGCTTGGCTTCATCTTTTGGGCTTTTGCTAGAGTGTTCCTTGAATGCTGACACTGATCCTCGCCTCGCGGGTCGATGCCGACTTAGGAATTGACTTGGGGCCGCTGAGACCATAGGACTTGAACTGTCTCGGGGGTTTCTCGCGCCGGCTCGGGGGGTGTCTATGATCACAGGGCCACCGAGGTCCTTTTGAAAACTACCATGGAGGTTTCTCACACCGGCCCAGGAGTTTGACTTGGGGCCATCGAGACCATAGGACTTGAACTGCCTCGGGGGTTTCTCGCACCGGTCCGAGGATGTCTATGATTACGGGGCCACCAAGATTCATTTGAAAACTACCATGGGGGCTTCTCGCACCGGCTCGGGAGTTTGGCTCGGGGCCGCCGAGACTATAGGACTTGAACCGCCTCGAGGGTTTCTCGCGCCAGTCTGGGGGTATCTATGATCATGGGTCCGCCGATGTCCTTTTGAAAACTAACATGGGGGTTTCTCGCGCTGGCCCGGGGATGTCTATGATTACGAGACTGACAAGGTCCTTTTGAAAACTACCATGGGGTTTCTCATGCCGGCCCGAGAGTTTGACTCGGGGCCATCGAGACCATAGGACTTGAACCGCCTCAGGGGTTTCTTGCATCGGTCTGGGAGTTTGACTCGGGACTACCGAGACCATAGGACTTGATCCGCCTCGGGGGTGTCTATGATCACGAAGCCACTGAGGTCCTTTTGAAAACTACTACAGGGGTTTCTCGCACCGTCCAGGGAGTTTGACTCAGGACCATCGAGACCATAGGACTTGAACTACCTCGGATGTTTCTCGCACCGGCCCGGGGGTATCTATGATAGTGGGGCCACCGAGGTCCTTTTAAAAACTACCATGAGGGTTTCTCATGCCGGCCCGGGAGTTTGACTCGGGGTCATCGAGACCATAGAACTTGAACCACCTAGGGGGTTTCTCGCACTGGCCCGGGGGTATCTATGATCGCGGGGCCACCGAGGTCCTTTTAAATACTACCATGGGGGTTTCTTGTGCCAGTCCGGGGGTGTTGATGATCATGAAGCCACCGAGGTCCTTTTGAAAACTACCACAGGGGTTTCTCGCACTGGTCCGAGAGTTTAACTCGAGGCTACCAAGACCATAGGACTTGAACCGTATCGGGGGTTTCTCGTGCCGGCCCGGTACTATCTATGATTGCAGGGCCATCGAGGTCCTTTTGAAAACTACCATGGGGGTTTCTCATGCCAGCCTAGGAGTTTGACTCGAGGCCACCGAGACAATAGGACTTGAACCGCCTCGGGGGTTTCTCGTGCTGGCCTGAGGGTGTCTATGATCGCGAAGCCACCGAGGTCCTTTTTAAAACTACCACTGGTCTCTCATGCCGGCCTAGGAGTTTGACTCGGGGCTGCCGAGATCATAGGACTTGAACCACCTCGGGGGTTTCTCGCACCAGCTCGGGCGTGTCTATGATCGCGGGCCACTGAGGTCCTTTTGAAATTTTTTAATCTCAATAGAAAAATGGAATTGAATGTTTTTCTTATAATCATTGGCTAAGTACACTCACTATTGGTAGTACCGATGAAGGCTGTCCGCATTCCAAGTATGCGAAATCGTCCGTCCGTTGAGCTCCTTAAGTCGATATGCCCCTCGATGAAGTGCTTCGATGACTCGATAGGGCTCCTCCCAATTAGGAGATAGCTTACCTCCTTCAGTTGGCTTAGATACTTCATGTTGAGAAATTTGAGAGATTGTAATTATTTAATTACCCCAACTTTATTGATTTTGATGATTTCCAAAAGCCATGAGTATTTTAAAGGAAATAATGAGTTTATTTATCAAAAACCTTGAGCTTATTCAAAATGAAAGCAATGGACTCTCAATGTTTAAATTCACTGAGTTTTGAATCAATTTGAAAAAGAAGTTTCAAGCTCAATATTTAAGATTTCAAAAGGAATTTTTACACGTTATATCTCAATCAATGATTTCTTGAAACATGTCTTGAATTCATGCTTAATGTCATATTTATTGTATTCAAGTTAAAATTTTATTTAAAATTATTCTGGGACGAATTTCAAAGTCAATCAGAAAAATTTCTGATTTTTGATACGTTCCGGAGCCGACTCTAGAGTTTCAGAGTCGACTCCAGTAAGTAACAGAGATTTCTGATTTTCTCGAGTCGACCCTTGGATTTCAAGAGTCGACCCCTGACTCTGTGCGAGCCGACTCCTGGACTGTGCGAGTCGACTCCGCTCAAACAACAGAAAGCATATTTTTGAGCGCTTCTCGAGTCGACTCCCCATTTTCTTCGAGTCGACCCCCGACTGTCGGGAGCCGACACTTTGGTTCTTCGCGAGTTGACCCTCTAACGTTTAAAATGTTTCTATTTTTAGTAATCGACTTCGAGCCGACTCCCACAATGCTCAAGTCGACATCGCGAAATTCTGGGCGCGATTTTTCACGATGACACGTCACTCCAACGGTAATATTTTCAAATAATGGCTATATTTCTGTGTTTCTAACGGATATATTTTTGCAGAATCTATAAATAGAGGAGCTCTTTTCAAATCAAAAACAACAATAAAGAGGAAAAGAGAGAAAAGAAAATCTTTCAAAAAGAGGAAAAAACAGAGCTTCATTGGAAAAATCATTTGAGTCAAGAAAAGAGATTCAAAAGGAGTGAAATCAAAGAGAGAGATTCGTGTGCTCCAGAGCTACATCCACAAAAGTTCAAGAGGAGATCCCAAAGCAACCAAGAGCAATATCAAGATCTTCCAACCTAGAAGAAAAAAAGAAAAGCTTCAACCAACATCCAAAAGCCCCAAAGCTAGGAGAATCTGTGCTGAGGCCTGATTCCACACTTCAAAGGAGTTGGAGAAGAGAAGCAAAGAAGCCAAGCCTGCATTCAAGCTTATTTAATCAGGCTTTTCTAAACCTAAGTTTTATTTTGATTATTCTGCTCAAGAGGAGCTGCTTGTATCTAAACTTTGATTTATTTTCTTGTGTACTGATTCAATCAGTGGATTGAATCAGTGGAGGTAGTTGTACCTCGTTGTAAGCTTGGGATAGCTTACGTTTTGGGTTCGTTGTGATCCCGTTAAAAACAACGAGTTGGGTTTTGTGCTGGTAAGCCCGTGTAAAACCGGCTGGGTTCGTTGTGATCCCGGGAAAACAACAAGTTTGAGTTGTGAGCTTGTAAAACAACTCGGCTGTAATCTAGGGAGATTATAGTGTGGACCCAAGTGAATCTTGGGAGTGGACGTAGGTGCTGGTTGCACCGAACCACTATAAAATCTTCTTGTGTTTGCCGTGCTCATTTGTCTCTCACTCTATCTCTCTTATATTTCTGTTTGTGCATTGCTTATAAGTTAATTTCTCTCACTTGCACATCTTGAGTTAATTTGTTTAAAACATTTCAAAAAGTCTTAAATTTTTAAGAACCCAATTCACCCCCCCCCCTCTTGGGTTGCCATCTGGGCCAACAATTGGTATCAGAGCAAGTGCTCATTTAGAATTTGATCTCACGATCAAGGGCTAAAGATCCTTATGGCAACACAAAGTGGTTCATGTTTTGCTGAAGGTCATTCTACGAATAGACCTCCTTTATTTAATGGAACCAACTATTCATATTGGAAAGCTAGAATGAGAATATTCATTCAAGCTTCTGACTATGAATTGTGGGGAGTAATAATGAATGGACCTAGTACACCCACACACGTAGTTGATGGCACTATTGTTCCTAAGCCCGAAAGGGATTGGAATGATAATGATAGGAGAATGGCACAATTAAAATGCTAAAGCCATTAACATTTTGTATTGTTCCTTAGATTCTAATGAATTCAACCGAATCTCAACATGTAATTCCGCAAAAGAAATTTGGGATAGGTTGGAAATAACACATGAAGGAACAAACCAAGTAAAAGAATCAAAAATAAATATTTTGGTTCATAAATATGAATTATTTACCATGGAACAAACTGAAACCATCACATGCATGTTCACTAGATTCACTGATATTGTGAATGGTTTGAAAAGTCTTGGAAAAGTATATACTAACTCTGAGCTTGTTCGCAAAATTCTTAGGTCACTTCCAAGGACTTGGGAAGCCAAGGTGACAGCCATACAAGAAGCCAAAGATCTGAACATCCTACCATTGGAAGAGCTTCTTGGTTCCTAATGACTCATGAGCTTCAAGTTAAACAACATGTCAATGAGGATGAGTCAAGAAAGAAGAAGACCATCGCCCTCAAGGCTGCAAAAGTTGAAGATAGCAGCAGCGATGATGAAGAGGATGATGATGATGAGACAGCCCTCCTTGCAAGGAAATTCAAGAAGTTTATGCAAAGAAGGAGGCCCTTCCACAAGAAGAGATTTGGATCAAAAATGGAAGGAGAAAAAGAAAAGGATAAGAAAAAGGAAAAGGAAAGAAAAAGAGAAAGAGCCCTTAGTATGTTATGAATAAAAAGCCAGGGCATTTTAGATATGACTGTCCTTTACTTAAGAAGGCCTATAAGAAAAAGAAAAAGGCCTACATGGCAACTTGGACTGACAGTGAAGAGTCTTCTTCCGAAGAAGAAGAACAAAAAGAAGTTGCAAATGTTTGTTTCATGGCGGACGACAACGAAGAGGTAAGTACCGAAACCCCCGATGATGAATTTACTTTTGATGAAATGTTTGAAGCTTTAATGAATTGATGATTGATTTCAAGGCTTTGAAAAAGAAACACAAATCTTTGAAAACTGAAAACTTAAATTTAATTAAAGAAAAATGAATTAAATCTTGTAGTTAAAGATTTAAAAGATAAAAAGGAAAACTTTTTAAAAAAAGAATGATTTTGCTCATAAGATTGATTTGATTAAATCTGAAATGAAAATCTAATTAAAGAAAAGAATCAATTTCTAATGAAAATGATTTTCTTAAAGAAAGATGTTAAAAAGTATAAAGACATTGTTGAGAAATTTACTCTAAGCTCAACTAAACTAAATATGATTTTAGATAGTCAAAAAGCAGTTTTTGACAAAGCAGGTTTAGGGTATAACATTTAGAAAACAAAAATCATTAAAGAATATTTTTGTAAAAGCTAACCAAAGTAATATAACTTGTTTTAAATGTAATGAAAAAGGTCATAAATCTTTTGAATGCAAAACAATAAGTAATAATGAAAAATTAAATACTAAAGGAAAGAAAATATGGGTTCCGAAAGGAACAATTTTTATTGCTACTAACCATGAAGGACCCAAGAAAGCTTGGGTACCTAAACATAAAGTTTAAATTATGTTGCAGGAATGTCTTGTAGCCAAAAGATCAAAGAAAAAGTGGTACCTTGATAGTGGCTGCTCAAGACATATGACGGGTGACAAAGATGAATTCATCACCCTGGAAGAAAAGAAAGGTGGAGTTGTTACGTTTGGCGATAACGGTAAAGGTCAAATTATGGGCCTTGGTAAAGTTCGTATAACTCCATCTACATTTATTGATAATGTACTTTATGTTGATGGTTTGAAGCATAATCTAATTAGTATAAGCCAATTATGTGATAAAAACTTTAATGTTTCATTTAAATCTTCTATATGCACTGTAACTAATTCTATTGATGATAGCATTGTATTTACTGGTTATAGACATGGCAATGTTTACTTGGTTGATCTAGAAAAATTATCTTTGAGTGATCATTGCTTAATTGCTGACAATGCTAACATAAATGAAATTAGTTGGTTGTGGCATCGTAGATTAGGTCATGCAAGCACACACCTTATTTCAAAACTAATTAAAATGGATTTAGTTAAAGGATTACCTAAACTAGATTTTGAAAATAACAAAATATGTGATGCATGTCAATTTGGAAAACAAACTAGAAGTTCTTTCAAATCTAAAAATGTTTCAACTTCTAGGCATTAGAGCTACTTCACATGGACCTTTTTGGACCAACTAGAACCACAAGTCTAGGAGGAAAGAAATATGGTCTAGTGATTGTAGATGATTATTCTAGATATACTTGGGTAATGTTTTTAGCTCACAAAGATGAGACTTTCTCGATATTCCTGAAATTCTTCAAGAAAGTCACAAATGAGAAAAACACTACCATAGTATCTCTAAGAAGTGATCATGGAACTGAATTTGAAAATCACTTATTTGAAAGTTTCTGCACTGAAAATGGAATTAATCATAATTTTTCAGCCCCTAGGACTCCACAGCAAAATGGTGTAGTTGAAAGGAAAAATAGGACTCTAGAAGACATGGCCCGTACCATGCTATGCGAAAGCAACTTACCAAAGTACTTTTGGGCGGAAGCAATTAACACAGCATGTTACATCTTAAATAGAGCTTTAATAAGACCAATATTAAAGAAAACACCTTATGAATTATGGAATGAAAGAAAACCAAATATAAAATACTTTCATGCATTTGGATGTAAATGTTTCATTCATAATAATGGTAAAAACAACTTAGGAAAATTTGATGCTAAATCTGATGAAGGAATTTTTCTAGGTTATTCAACAACTAGTAAGGCATATAGAATCTTTAACAAGAAAACCTTAGTAGTTGAAGAATCCATTCATGTAGTTTTGATGAATCTTTAGCAACTAGATCTGAAAAGATTGATGATGAGGAAGATACAAACATAATTGAAAAAGATCTTGAAAAACTTAATATTGAAGTATCTTCTGATCATGAACAAGAAGCTAAAGATGATGATTCACATAAGGACGATGATGTCAATATTGATCATAATGATATAGATCTTCCAAGAGACTGGAGATATGCTCATAGTCATCCTAAGGAATTGATTATAGGTGATCCATCTCAAGGAATAAGAACTAGATCATATATGAGAAATATTAGTAATCATCTTGCATTTGTATCACAAATTGAACCTAAAACTATAGAAGAAGCTGAAAAAGATAATAATTGGATGTTAGCAATGCAAGAAGAACTAAATCAATTTACAAGAAATAATGTTTGGACTTTAGTTGAAAGACCTAAAAATCATTCAGTAATAGGATCAAAATGGTTATAGAAATAAACTAGATGAAAATGGCATAGTAATTAGAAACAAAGCTAGATTAGTTGCAAAAGGATATAATCAAGAGGAAGGTATTGATTTTGATGAAACCTTTGCACCTGTAGCTAGATTAGAAGCCATTAGCTATTACTTGCATTTGCATGTCATATGAATTTTAACTTATTTCAAATGGATGTTAAAAGCGCATTTTTAAATGGATTTATAATGAAGAAGTTTATGTAGAACAACCACCAGGTTTTGAAGATCACGAATTTTCAAATCACGTTTTTAAATTGCACAAAGCTTTATATGGTTTGAAACAAGCACCTAGAGCTTGGTATGATAGGTTAAGTAAATTCTTAATAGAAAATGATTTTACAAGAGGAAATGTTGATAAAACTTGTTTTTGAAAAGAAAAAGTAAAGATTTACTTGTAGTACAAATATACGTAGATGACATTATTTTTGGTGCTACTAACGATTCTCTTGTCAAGAATTTGCAAAGTTGATGCAGGGAGAATTCGAGATGAGCATGATGGGAGAACTCAACTTCTTCCTTGGACTCCAAATCAAACAAAGCAAAGAGGGAATCTTTATCAACCAAACCAAATACACAAGAGAACTACTCAAAAAGTTTGGTATGGAAACAATGAAACCCCTCGGAACTCCAATGAGTCCTTCATGCAAGCTGGACAAAGATGAAGAAGGTAAAAGGTTGATCAAAAGTATTATCGAGGTATATCGGATCCCTTCTTTATTTAACAGCAAGTAGACCAGATATTATGTTTTCAGTATGTTTATGTGCTAGATTTCAATCTGAACCTAAAGAATCACATTTAATAGCTGTTAAAAGAATTTAAGATATCTAAATGGAAAAAAAATGTAGGTTTATGGTATTCTAGAGACTCACATTAAACCTAATTGCATATTCAGATTCTGATTATGCTGGATGTAAATTAGATAGAAAAAGCACAAGTGGTGCATGCCAATTCTTAGGAAGTAACTTAATCACATGGTTTAGCAAAAAGCAAAATTCAGTTGCATTATCAACTACTGAAGCTGAATATGTAGCAGCTGGAAGTTGCTGTGCGCAAATCCTATGGATTAAGCGACAACTTGAAGACTATGGTATCACACTTAATAAGACACCCATAAGATGTGATAACACTAGCGCAATCAATTTAACTAAAAATCCAATTCAACACTCAAGGACAAAACACATAGAAATTAGATATCATTTTATAAGGAACATGTAGCTAATGATGAAATTTGTTTAGATTATGTAAACACTGAAGAACAATTAGCTGACATCTTTACAAAACCTTTAAGCGAAGAAAGATTTTGTTATCTTAGAGGAGAGTTAGGAATTTGTAATCCTTTTGAATAATTTTGAAACCCCTAAGGAAATATATCTAGAGTTCTTTCAATTTCTCAAAATCTTAAGGAAATTTTATCTAGAACTCATATCAATTTGATCTCTCAAAATCCATGATTTTTAATCATACTCAAAGATCAAATTCCGGACTCATTTCAGATTCTCTGAATCTTTTTTTTTCTCTGAAATGGTCTCGGAGCCGACTCGAGAGTATCGGAGTCGACTCGAGTTTCTGCTGAAACTCAGGAGTCGACCCTCCTCTGAGCGAGTCGACTCGAGATCGGGTCCGTGCTCTGTGACTACTCGGGAGCCGACTCCACGCTTTGCGCGAGTCGACTCGACGTGGTCCCAATTGATTATCTAGGGCACGAGTCGACCCCACGGACATTTCAATCATTTCAAATCATTCCAAATCCTTTCCAAAGCTTTCCCAAACCTTCCAAAACTCCAAAAACCTCTGATTATCACTCCATCTAGATCTATGGCACCAAAACCCGTGGAGCTAGCAGTAGTGGCGCCGGATTGAAAGGAAAGGACCGTTCGACGACCCGTCCGCGAGCCGTCTCGGATTCATCTTCTACTCTTCTCCGAGTGATTCTCCTGCTCCAGCTCCACTCTTCAGGTAGATCACCTTGCCAGTAGAGTTGTACAACAGGTAGAAAAGTTGATTTTGAGTTATTTGAGAATGAAGGATTTATAATAGGTAGACAGTTGATTGAGATGGGACTTGAGAAAATATGTTCACTGGACTGTCCCACTACCCTGCACTAGTTAAGGAGTTTTACAAAATTTGACTAGAGGAGATGATGGTTTAGTGAGCGTAGTGAGAGGCATTGGACTGAATATCACTGCCACTATTCTATCTAGATTGTTAAATTTACCCTGTCTGGACCATCCACTTTGCCCCAGAGGATAGATCTCCAGCCCTCACAAGATTATTGAACAGAAATTTTGAGGGATTTGAAGAAGTTTTTGCAAGTCAATTGCCTTTGGATTGAGATTACTTCACAATATCTGCAGTAGGGTTTGTTTCCCAAGACTGGCAGATTTGACTATGTTCTGAGAGGGATATTTTGTTATGGATGCTGTTGTTCTGGGAAGCCCATCAATTTGCCTCGGATGATTATTTGGTACATAGCTGATTGTGGAGGAAGAAAATCCAGTTTGCCCTATGGCATGGTTTAACTAAGTTATTTCAAAGCCAAGGGATTACATTTGGTGATAGTGAGCCCAAAAGGAATTAAGGCATACTGATTATTACTCTTTGGCTACTATTCATCGAATGGGTTTGTTAAGAGGAATGGAAGATGGGAGAGGAAGAATATTGCAGAGGACAGAGCTATGGATGCTGAGGCCCCCAGACCTTGTGAGACATTCATCACCTGAGCCTCCTCAGAGCTCTTCTGTTCCAGATCCTGCCCCTGTTCCTGTTCCTGTTCCTGCTCCAGCTCAGACTCTGCTTTATCATCTGTTAGCTTTTCTGATGTTCAGTTAGATCAGCTTAGATCCTTATTCAAATCTGAGATTAGTGAGCATGAAAATAGGTTGAAAATGAATTTGATGAAAAGTTTATGAATTTGAAAGAAGCTTGTATTCACTTAGTGATCGGGTTGCATCTATTGAATCTACTCTTAGTTCATCCACCAGCTCCTTAAGTGAAGACTTGAAGAATATTTTTGGAGACTTAAGGATATCTGTGGTGACTCAGAGACCTATTCCCAGTGCAACGCCGAGCTTCAGGATAAGATTTTGATGCTTGTACTTTTGTAGATAATAAGCTTAAAGATTATGTTAAACTACAATGTGAAGGAATGAAGCAGATAGTTGATCATTTGAATAGGATTACAAGAAGAAACTTTTGATATTTTTAATGTAATCTCATTTCAATGTACTGAGTAATCTCATTTTGATGTAATGAAGTCAAGTTTACTTTCAATGTAATGAGTATGTTTACATTTTCATGTAATATCATTTTGAAGTAAAGAAAGTTTGATGCATTACTTATGTACATTTCAATTGTAAGTATCTTTGAATATCTTGAATGATTATCCTCAATTGATAATTTGAATGGTAAAAGATAAAGAATGATATTGATATAAGAATTAATTGATTTAATAATTGAGCTTCCTAACCTTTTTGTTGATTACAAAAAAGGGGGAGAGATTTTATTTAATCGTATATGCTTTCAATATACTTTCAATGCAATCAAATTTTAAGGGAGAGATAATTTGAATATTAAAGGAGGAGAGTTAATTAAGTAAAAGGGAGAGATAAATCATTATGCTTAAAATTTAAAAGGGAAAAATTATTTGCTTGAACTTAACAATTGAAAATTTTGAATGAATTACAAAATTGAGTTTCATAGGGGGAGCTATCTCATTTAGGGGGAGCCTCTCAATGAACATAAAAATTGATTTTGGTATCAAAATTTTTCAATACAAACATGCATATACTCAATGTTTTTGTCATCATCAAAAAGGGGAGATTGTTGAGAAATTTATTGAATTATAATTACCCCAACTTTATTGATTTTGATGATTTCCAAAAGCCATGAGTATTTTAAAGGAAATAATGAGTTTATTTATCAAAAACCTTGAGCTTATTCAAAATGAAAGCAATGGACTCTCAATGTTTAAATTCACTGAGTTTTGAATCAATTTGAAAAAGAAGTTTCAAGCTCTATATTTAAGATTTCAAAAAGGAATTTTTACACGTTATATTCAATCAATGATTTCTTGAAACATGTCTTGAATTCATGCTTAATGTCATATTTATTGTATTCAAGTCAAAATTTCATTTAAAATTATTCTGGGACGAATTTCAAAGTCAATCAGAAAAATTTCTGATTTTTGATACGTTCCGAGCCGACTCTAGAGTTTCAGAGTCGACTCCAGTAAGTAACAGAGATTTCTGATTTTCTCGAGTCGACCCTTGGATTTCAAGAGTCGACCCCTGACTCTGTGCGAGCCGACTCCTGGACTGTGCGAGTCGACTCCGCTCAAACAACAGAAAGCATATTTTTTGAGCGCTTCTCGAGTCGACTCCCCATTTTCTTCGAGTCGACCCCCGACTGTCGGGAGTCGACACTTTGGTTCTTCGCGAGTCGACCCTCTAACGTTTAAAATGTTTCTATTTTTAGTAATCGACTTCGAGCCGACTCCCACAATGCTCGAGTCGACTCCACGAAATTCTGGGCGCGATTTTTCACGATGACACGTCACTCCAACGGTAATATTTTCAAATAACGGCTAT
>UESW01003010.1:90948-131622 GCA_900491605.1 Calamus simplicifolius | reverse complement strand
CAGACCAGTCACAAATCCATAGTAATCTTTTCCCATTTCCACTGAGGAATCATCAGAGACTGAAGAGGTCCCGCAGGCCTTTGATGCTCGGCCTTCACCGCTGACATACCAAGCACTTGGCCACAAACTGAGCAATCTCCCTCTTCATGCCTTTCCACCAAAAATTTCCTTTAAGTCTCTATACATTTTAGTGCCACCTGGATGCACAGTATAGGGAGAGTAGTGAGCCTCCCTCAAAATTCGGCTTTCAACTCCTCATTGTTTGGCACACAAAGTCTGCCTTCAAATTTCAGGGATCCATCATCCATTACATAAAATTCATTCTGAACTCCTGACTGAACCAACTTTAATTCTTTGAAGATCTGGATCTTCCATCTGGAGGACTTAATTCTGTCAACAAGGTCGGCTGAAGAATAAGTGCAGCAACAAGTCCATCAGACTGCTGTACTCTCAGACCAATCTCCCCTCTCAGGTCCTTCAAATGTGAGGCTGGGAGGTAAGCATAGCAGCTAACTCAGAAGAGGTCTTCCTACTCAAGGCATCAGCCACAACATTAGCCTTCCCAGGATGATAATGTAGATTCAGATCATAGTCCTTCAGAAGTTCCAACCACCTCCTCTGCCTCAAATTGAGCTCCTTCTGTGTGAAGATATATTTTAGACTCTTATGGTCTGTATACACATCACACGACACCCATAGAGATAATGCCGCCAAATCTTCAAAGCAAAAACCACGCAGCCAATTCCAGATCATGAGTAGGATAATTCTGCTCATAAGGCTTCAGTTGTCTGGAGGCATAAGCTATCACCTTTCATTCTGCATCAAACACATCCCAATCCTTTCGAGAGGCATCAGTATAAAGTGTAAAACCCTCAGATCCTGACGGAAGAACAAGGATGGGAGCTGACACCAGGCGCTGCTTTAACTCCTGGAAACTTTCCTCACACTCCTCTGTCCAGTCAAACTTCACTCGCTGGGTTAAGCGAGTTAGGGGTAGAGCAATGCGAGAGAAGTCTTCCACAAATTTTCGGTAATACCCGGCTAAGTCCCAAGAAGCTTCTGACTTCCGCCACATTGGAAGGTCGGCTCCAGCTAATAATAGCTTCAATCTTTTTCGGGTCCACAGAAATGCCATCTTTAGAGATTATATGACCCAAGAAAGATACTTGGTCCAACCAAAAATCACACTTCTGCAGCTTGGCATAAAGCTTCTTCTCCCGAAGAATCTAGCACAATCCTCAAGTGATCCTCATGCTCCCTGTGACTCTTAGAATAGATCAAAATATCATCAATGAAAACCACCACAAACTGATCCAGATATGGCTTAAAATTCTGTTCATCAAGTCCATGAATGCTGCCGGGGCATTAGTCAACCAAACGGCATCACCAAAAACTCATAATGGCCATATCTGGTTCTGAATGCTGTTTTAGGCACATCCCCTCCTTGACTTTAAGCTGATGGTAACCTGACCTGAGATCAATCTTGAGAATACTCGGGCTCCTTGAAGTTGATCAAACAAGTCATCAATCCTCGGCAAAGGGTACTATTTCGCACTGTTACCTTATTGATTTCCCGGTAATCAATGCATAGCCGAAGACTGCCATCCTTCTTCTTAACAAATAGAACTGGAGCACCCCAAGGAGAAGCACTGGGTCTGATAAATCCCCGATCTAGGAGCTCCTGCAATTGATCTTCAATTCTTTTAGCTCAGCCGGGGCCATACGGTAAGGGGCCTTGGATATAGGCCCAGTTCCAGGAATTAATCAATGGAGAACTCAACCTCCCGATCAGGGGGCAAATAGTCAATTCATTAGGGAAAACATCAGGAAATTCTCGAGCTATAGGAATATCCTCCAACTTGGTCTCCTCCTTTTGAAGATCCTTAACAACAGCAAGGAATCCTTGACCACCACTCAATAAATACTTTCCAGCCTGTAGCGCTGAAATGAACACAGAGGCTAGATGTGACTGACCCCCAGTAAAACTGAATTCAGACTGATTTGGAATTTTGAAATTGACAATCTTCCTGAAACAGTCTACTGAAGCATGATAGGAGGCTAACCAATCCATGCCAAGGATAACATCAAAGAATTTCAATGGAAGGACAAAAAGATCAGCATATAATCTCATATCCTCAATGATAATCAAGCAGGATTTGCATACTGTGCCAACTTTCATAATATCACCATTTGGAAAGGCAATGAGCAACTCATGGTCTAGAGATTCAGGTGTCAATGATGTATTCTTGCTAAGATAGGTGTCAGATATAAATGAATGCGTGGCACCCGGGTCAAAAGTGTTTGAGCATACGCAGTGCCAACTTTAATCATTCCTGGATATAAGTAAATTTTGTTTTAACATCAAAGATTTAACATTTAATCTAATGTTCTAGTAATTACCAATACATTGCGCTAGAAAAGGGTATTATACTAGTATGTATTTAAATGGTTTACCTGTCACCACAGAATTAGAAGCGGCAGCATCCTGCTGAGTGAGGTTGAAGACTCTACCCTGGGTCCTCTGTGGCTGCTGCTGCTGCTGAATCAACCCTTGACTAGAAGAGGGCTGCTGAGTCTTCTGAAGGGGACAGGTAGCCATTTTGTGATCAGTCCTCCCGCAGAGGTAGCAGGCACCGACACACCACGGCAAGGCCTTCCTGGGTGAAAACTCCCACAGCGAAGGCAACGTGTCTCTCTATTCCTGTCCTGCTGGGGCCTGCTGCGCACCTCTCTTCCTGACCTGGGTTGGGGGTTGGCCCGCAATAGGCCCCTTTTTCTTCCTCTGCTGCTCCCAATCCCTCTGAACTGTATTCATATCTCTCTCAATTACCAAAGCCTTATTCACCACAGCACTATAGGAATGAAGCTCAAATGCATTGACTGCCTGCATCAGTCTGGGTCGCAGCCCCTCTGTAAATCTGGTGATCTTGGCCATTTCATTAGTCACAATACTTGGAGCAAAGCGGGCCAATCTGGTGAACTCAGCTTCATATTGGGCCACAGAAAGATTCCTTTGCTCCAACTTAAGAAATTCTGATTCCATCCTCCTTTGTACACTCCTGGGAAAGTACTTGTCAAAGAATACCTCCTTAAACTCTCCCCAAGACATAACCTGACCACCCCGACGCTGCTCCTCAACTAGCCACCAGTCATAAGCCTCCCCCTGGAGAAGATAAGTAGCAAATCTGATCCGCTCCAACTCCTGGCTACCATGGGCCATAAAAGCCTTCTCCATATCTCGCACCCATCTCTCAGCATCAATAGGGTTGCTAGAACCAGAGAAAGGAGCAGGGGCAAACTTCTTGAAATCTGCAAAGCTACGGCCAATCCCTATCCAGGGTTGAGGTGGAGTAGGCTGGGTCCGGCCATATTGGAGCCGGTCCGGCCGCCGTTGGCCGGACCAGAGCCGGCCGCCGCCGCGGTCAGCCTCCCCTCTCTCTCTCTCTCCTTAATTTTCTCTCTCTCCCTCTCTTTCTCTCTTTTTTCTTTGCACTGTGCGCTCGGTGCCGGCGACACGACCGGCCACCAAGGCCGGCTGGACCTCCACCGGATGCACGTCCGGCGCGGTGGAGGTCACCGGCCAACTCTCAGGCCCCTCTCTCTCTCTCTCTGGCTCTCTCTCTCTCTCTCTTCCCGGCTCTTTCTCTCTCTCTGGCTCTCTCTCTCTGGCTCTCTCTCTCTCTTTCTCTCTCTCTCTCTTTATGGAAGGGGGACATACCTGAGAATGATGCGCGCCAGGATGAAGGAAGAAGTCCTCCTCCTTCACATTTTAATCACCTGTGCGACGCCTCGGTTCGGGAGTTCCCGAAGACTAAACGCTTCACCTGGAGCGAAGCGTCAGCTAGGAAAAATCAACAGGCTAGAATTATTTGTATCTGAACCAAACTTGGTTCATCTAAACCGGGTTACTACAGTATTTGAATTATTTGTACCAATGCTCAACAAATTATATGTTGTTAATATCATATATCAATGTGCGATGAGAAATATTGTGTTCGTTAGACAGGAAAACTTCATGTTAAGCAGAAAATCTGATGAAGGAAATGCCCAAGATGTCAAGCCATCTATGTTCTTGCCTACGTCATACGACAAGGCATCTGAAGCTTGGACCAGGTTCTCACATTAAACAGATTTGTAAGCTACCTCATCGGTAAGTATATTTCTACATTTCATCCTCCATAAAAATATTCAAATCTTCACCTTCCATCATTTCCTGTTTCTTGATGTCAGTTAGAAAACTATAATAAATATTGGTGTAAAATACACTGGCATCACAAGCTATTGTTTGCAATTCTAAATTTAATTTCAGATGCTCAGATATCAGACTTCTTCTAATCAAACAAATCTGCTGCTATGTGTACTTTGGCCAAGATGCTTTCTTTTACTACTGAATTGAGGTTAAAAGTCTTAAAAAAACAGTAACTGATATGAATTTCTTTTGTTGTTAATATTGATATATTAATGATGCATTTAGGCCAATAACTGGCAGATTGAAGAGCTGCTGAATCACATGAAGTTTGAAATTATCTGCCTTGATGTTGGCATGCAAACTGTTTTGGACAAATTATTGCTAGCAGCAATAATGTTTTTTATAATCTGATTTCCACATGTGCAACCATTTGAAGAGCCCCATCTTTCATTCCCATGGAAGCTGAAAAATATTTCCTATACTATTTCGCTACAAAGCCAATGATGGTTGTGTTGGCAATTCCAGTAGTGTTGTTTAAGTCAGTGCTTTTGTTCTAGAAAGGAATTCTGCTCATTTACGGCTAATCCAGTGATCATGAGATTTCTGGATTTTAACTGATCATTGTAGTACATCATCCCATGCACTGTCCATGATCATGCCAATTCACTAAAAATCTTGCAAATTGTTTCTTCTGAATTTAAGTGCACGTGATGCTGGTTCAGACATTGAATATCTCAATCATTGATCCTTGACACAAGTTTGCTGAATTGGATTGCTTCTGATGGTTGTTGGTTTCTTCACTTACTCAACCTTGAACGTAGAGTTAATTGCACTTCTTTCTAAAGCAGGGAACATTATGATAAGCTTGCAGGAAAGCAAGTAAATTGGTGGAAAGCAAGGGTTTCCATCCCTACATGCCACTTCTTGATGCTTTGAAAAGCTTGGAAGATGCAAATAATAAGCTGATGATCAACTTTGATCCAATTAGATATTTTTGGAGGATCTGAAAATAAGCACATCTCAGTTTGGCTACCAAAGTTTAGCTCATTTGATGGGAAAAGAATTGATATTGCCTAATCAATTTACAGAGGGAGTTCTTGGACACCTTCAAGGTAGGGTGCTGTTCTCCTGGAGGCAACCAGTCGAACGTGGAAGATGAAGGATTCACTTGAAAAAGATTTTACGGAAATAAATTTTTTTTATTAAGATTATTCTCTTTATAAAGTTTACAGCATATACAAATTCTACCAAACAGGAAATTAAATCACTGATTTTAGAAAGAAAATAATTTCTCAAAATTACTTTCCTCAAATACAAAGATTGACAATTAGGAGGAAATAATTTATATCAATTACTTTTCTCAAATGCAAAGATTGATAACTAACTAATTAGGAGGAAATAATTCCTAACAATTACTTTCCTTAAATACAAAGATTAACAACTAATAATCTAATTTATAGCTGTACAAGATTATTTTCACATTAGTTTCGATTTTTCAACATCCCCCTCAAGCTGGCTTAAAGATATCTTCCATAGTTAACTTGCCAACTAGAAAATAGAATTGCCTCTTGTGTAGTCCTTTGGTGAGGACATCAGCCACTTGTTTTTCAGTAGAAATATAAGACATACAAACTGACTCATTGTCGATCTTCTCTTTGATGAAATGCTTATCCACTTCCACATATTTTGTGCGATCATGGAGAACTGGATTGTGAGCTATTGCAACCGCTGCCTTGTTATCGCAGTACAACTTCATAGAAGATGAATCTGTCGCTTTTAATTCTTTCAGTAATCTTCTTATCCATATAATCTCACAAATACCATGAGCTACAGCTCTAAATTCAGCCTCAGCACTACTTCTAGCAAACACGTTCTGTTTTTTACTTTGCCATGTAACCAAGTTGCCATCTACAAATGAACAATATCCAGAAGTAAACCTACGATCTATTATGCTTTCAGCCCAGTCTGCATCAGTATAGGCTTCAACTTGCAGGTGTCCTCTTGACTTAAAAATAAGTCTTTTACCCGGTGTCCCCTTTAGATACCTTAGGATCCCATAAACAACTTCAAAATGTTCTGACCCTAGTGCATGCATAAACTGACTAACCATACTTACAGAGAATGCTATGTCTGGACGTGTGTGGAATAGATAAATCAACCTCCCAACAAGTCTTTGATATCTCTTTCGATCCTTTACATCCTCAGCTTTTGTAGGCTGTAGTTTTACATTAGGTTCTATAGGTGTTTCTGCGGGCTTACAGCTTAACACACCTATCTCATCAAGGAGATCAAGAACATACTTTTGCTGATTTACAAAGATGCCTTCTTTAAAACTTGCAAACTCTATCCCAAGAAAGTACTTTAGTGCTCCCAGGTCCTTGATCTTAAATGTTGAGAAATTTGGGAAAATGTATTTAGCCCCAACTTTATTGATTTTGATGATTTCCAAAAGCCATGAGTATTTTAAAGGAAATAATGAGTTTATTATCAAAAACCTTGAGCTTATTCAAAATGAAAGCAATGGACTCTCAATGTTTAAATTCACTGAGTTTTGAATCAATTTGAAAAAGAAGTTTCAAGCTCTATATTTAAGATTTCAAAAGGAATTTTACACATATATTTCAATCAATGATTTCTTGAAACATGTCTTGAATCATGCTTAATGTCATATTTATTGTATTCAAGTCAAAATTTTATTTAAAATTATTCTGGGACGAATTTAAAGTCAATCAGAAAAGTTTCTGATTTTTGATACGTTCCGGAGCCGACTCTGAGTTTCAGAGTCGACTCCGTACAGAATTTCATTTTCTCGAGTCGACCCTTGGTTTTCAAGAGTCGACCCCTGATTCTGTCGAGCCGACTCCTGACTGTGCGAGTCGACTCCGCTCAGACAACAGAAACATGTTTTTTGAGCACTTCTCGAGTCGACCCCCATTTTCTCGAGTCGACTCCCGACTTCAGGAGTCGACACTTTTTTTTCGCGAGTCGACCCCTAACTTTAAAATGTTTCTATTTTTGGTAATCGACTCGAGCCGACTCCCAAAAGCTCGAGTCGACTCCAGCAAATCTGGGCGCGATTTTTCACGATGACACTCAGCTCCAACGGTAAGATTTTTGAATAACGGCTATTTTTCTTGTCTCTAACGGATATATTTTGCAGAATCTATAAATAGAGGAGCTCTTTTCAAATCAAAAAAATAGAGAGAAAGAAAAAGAAAAAAGAGGGAAAAACAGAGCTTATTGGAAAAATCTTTAGTCAAAAGAGAGATTCAAAAGGAGTGAAATCAAAGAGAAGTTTCGTCTGCTCCAGATCTCAATCCACAAAAGTCAAAGAAAATCCCAAAGCAACCAAGATCAAATCGAAGGATTTCAACCTCAACAAAAAGAAGAAAAGCTTCATCTCAACTCCAAAGTTCAAAGTCAAGAATCTTGCTGAGGCCTGATTCAACACTTCAAGAGGAGTTGGAGAAGAGAAGAAAGAAGCCAAGCCTCATTCAATATTATCAGGCTTTTCTAAACCTAACTTTATTTTATATTTGCTCAAGGGAGCTTTGTATTTAAACTTATTTTCTTGTTGCTGATTCAAAGTGGATTGAATCAGTGGAGGTAGTTTACCTCGTTGTAAGCTTGGGTGCTTGTGTTGGGTTAGTTGTGAGCCCGTGAAAAACAACGTGTAGGGTTTTGTGCTGGTAAGCCCGTGTAAAACCGGCTGGGTTCGTTGTGATCCCGGAAAACAACAAGTTTGAGTTGTGAGCTTGGAAAACAACTCGGCTGTAATCTAGGAGATTATAGTGTGGACCCAAGTGAATCTTGGGAGTGGACGTAGGTGTTGGTTGCACCGAACCACTATAAAATCTTGTGTTTGCCGTGCTCATTTGTCTCTCTCTCTATCTCTCTTATATTTCTGTTTGTGCATTGCTTAAGTTAATTTCTCTCACTTGCACATCTTGAGTTAAAAAACATTTAAAAAGTCTTAAATTTTTAAGAACCCAATTCCCCCCCCTCTTGGGTTGCCATCTGGGCCAACAATTGGTATCAGAGCAAGTGCTCATTTAGAATTTGATCTCACGATCAAGGGCTAAAGATCCTTATGGCAACACAAAGTGGTTCATGTTTGCTGAAGGTCATTCTACGAATAGACCTCCTTTATTTAATGGAACCAACTATTCATATTGGAAAGCTAGAATGAGAATATTCATTCAAGCTTCTGACTATGAATTGTGGGGAGTAATAATAAATGGACCTAGTACACCCACACACTTAGTTGATGGCACTATTGTTCCTAAGCCCGAAAGGGATTGGAATGATAATGATAGGAGAATGGCACAATTAAATGCTAAAGCCATTAACATTTTATATTGTTCCTTAGACTCTAATGAATTCAACCGAATCTCAACATGTAATTCCGCAAAAGAAATTTGGGATAGGTTGGAAATAACACATGAAGGAACAAACCAAGTAAAGAATCAAAGATAAATATTTTGGTTCATAAATATGAATTATTTACAATGGAACAAAATGAAACCATCACATGCATGTTCACTAGATTCACTGATATTGTGAATGGTTTAAAAGTCTTGGAAAAGTTTATACTAACTCTGAGCTTGTTCGCAAAATTCTTAGGTCACTTCCAAGGACTTGGGAAGCCAAGGTGACTGCCATACAAGAAGCCAAAGATCTGAACATCCTACCATTGGAAGAGCTTCTTGGTTCGCTAATGACTCATGAGCTTCAAGTTAAACAACATGTCAATGAGGATGAGTCAAGAAAGAAGAAGACCATCGCCCTCAAAGCTGCAAAAGGAAGAGCAGCAGCGATGATGAAGATGATGATGATGATGAGACAGCCCTCTTGCAAGGAAATTCAAGAAGTTTATGCAAAGAAGGAGGCCCTTCCACAAAAGAGATTTGGAGCAAAAATGGAAGGAGAAAAAGAAAAGGATAAGAAAAAGGACAAGGAAAGGAAAAGAGAAAGAGCCCTTAGTATGTTATGAATGTAAAAAGCCAGGGCATTTTAGATATGACTGTCCTTTACTTAAGAAGGCCTACAAGAAAAAGAAAAAGGCCTACATGGCAACTTGGACTGAGTGAAGAGTCTTCTTCCGAAGAAGAAGAACAAAAAGAAGTTGCAATATCTGCTTCATGGCGGACGACAACGAAGAGGTAAGTACCGAAACCCCCGATGATGAATTTACATTTGATGAAATGTTTGAAGCTTTCAATGAATTGATGATTGATTTCAAAGCTTTGAAAAAGAAACACAAATCTTTGAAAACTGAAAACTTAAATTTAATTAAAGAGAAAAATGAATTAAATCTTGTAGTTAAAGATTTAAAAGATAAAATGGAAACTTCTTAATGAAAAGAATGATTGTGTTCATAAGATTGATTTGATAAAATCTGAAAATGAAAATCTAATTAAAGAAAAAGAATCAATCTCTAATGAAAATGATTTTCTTAAGAAAGATGTTAAAAAGTATAAAGACATTGTTGAGAAATTTACTCTAAGCTCAACTAAACTAAATATGATTTTAGATAGTCAAAAAGCAGTTTTTGACAAAGCAGGTTTAGGGTATAACACATTAGAAACAAAAATCATTAAAAATATTTTTGTAAAAGCCAACCAAAGTAATATTACTTGTTTTAAATGTAATGAAAAAGGACATAAATCTTTTGAATGCAAAACATTAATAATAACAAAAATTAAATGTTAAAGCAAAGAAAATATGGGTTCCGAAAGGAACAATTTTTATTGCTACTAACCATGAAGGACCCAAGAAAGCTTGGGTACCTAAACATAAAGTTTAAATTATGTTGCAGGAATGTCTTGTAGCCAAAAGATCAAAGAAAAAGTGGTACCTTGATAGTGGCTGCTCAAGACATATGACGGGTGACAAAGATGAATTCATCACCCTGGAAGAAAAGAAAGGTGGAGTTGTTACGTTTGGCGATAACGGTAAAGGTCAAATTATGGGCCTTGGTAAAGTTCGTATAACTCCATCTACATTTATTGATAATGTACTTTATGTTGATGGTTTGAAGCATAATCTAATTAGTATAAGCCAATTATGTGATAAAAACTTTAATGTTTCATTTAAATCTTCTATATGCACTGTAACTAATTCTATTGATGATAGCATTGTATTTACTGGTTATAGACATGGCAATGTTTACTTGGTTGATCTAGAAAAATTATCTGAGTGATCATTGCTTAATTGCTGACAATGCTAACATAAATGAAATTAGTTGGTTGTGGCATCGTAGATTAGGTCATGCAAGCACACACCTTATTTCAAAATTAATTAAAATGGATTTAGTTAAAGGATTACCTAAACTAGATTTTGAAAAACAAAATATGTGATGCATGTCAATTTGGAAAACAAACTAGAAGTTCTTTCAAATCTAAAAATGTTGTTTCAACTTCTAGGGCATTAGAGCTACTTCACATGGACCTTTTTGGACCAACTAGAACCACAAGTCTAGGAGGAAAGAAATATGGTCTAGT
Organism: Calamus simplicifolius; assembly: GCA_900491605.1. Taxonomy (NCBI): domain Eukaryota; kingdom Viridiplantae; phylum Streptophyta; class Magnoliopsida; order Arecales; family Arecaceae; genus Calamus; species Calamus simplicifolius. Next base: position 120,930 of record UESW01003010.1, on the reverse strand, counting down.
GATTGTAGATGATTATTCTAGATATACTTGGGTAATGTTTTTAGCTCACAAAGATGAGACTTTCTCGATATTCCTGAAATTCTTCAAGAAAGTCACAAATGAGAAAAACACTACCATAGTATCTCTAAGAAGTGATCATGGAACTGAATTTGAAAATCACTTATTTGAAAGTTTTGCACTGAAAATGGAATTAATCATAATTTTTCAGCCCCTAGGACTCCACAGCAAAATGGTGTAGTTGAAAGAAAAATAGGACTCTAGAAGACATGGCCCGTACCATGCTATGCGAAAGTAACCTACCAAAGTACTTTTGGGCGGAAGCTATTAACACAGCATGCTACATCTTAAATCGAGCCCTAATAAGACCAATCTTAAAGAAAACACCTTATGAATTATGGAATGAAAGAAAACCCAATATAAAATACTTTCATGCATTTGGATGTAAATGTTTTATTCATAATAATGGTAAAAACAATTTAGGAAAATTTGATGCTAAATCTGATGAAGGAATTTTTTAGGATATTCAACAACTAGTAAAGCTTATAGAGTATTTAACAAGAAAACCTTAGTAGTTGAAGAATCCATTCATATAGTTTTCGATGAGTCTTTAGCATCTAGTTCTGAAAAGCTTGATGATGAGGAAGATACAAACATAATTGAAAAAGATCTTGAAAAACTTAATATTGAAGTATCTTCAGATCATGAGCAAGAAGCTAAAGATGATGATTCACATAAGGACGATGATGTCAATATTGATCATAATGATATAGATCTTCCAAGAGACTGGAGATATGCTCATAGTCATCCCAAGGAATTGATTATAGGTGATCCATCTCAAGGAATAAGAACTAGATCATATATGAGAAATATTAGTAATCATCTTGCATTTGTATCACAAATTGAACCTAAAACTATTGAAGAAGCTGAAAAAGATAATAATTGGATGTTAGCAATGCAAGAAGAATTAAATCAATTTACTAGAAATAATGTATGGACTTTAGTTGAAAGACCTAAAAATCATTCAGTAATAGGATCAAAATGGGTTTTTAGAAATAAACTAGATGAAAATGGCATAGTAATTAGAAACAAAGCTAGATTAGTTGCAAAAGGATATAATCAAGAGGAAGGTATTGATTTTGATGAAACCTTTGCACCTGTAGCTAGATTAGAAGCCATTAGCTATTACTTGCATTTGCATGTCATATGAATTTTAACTTATTTCAAATGGATGTTAAAAGCGCATTTTTAAATGGATTTATAAATGAAGAAGTTTATGTAGAACAACCACCAGGTTTTGAAGATCACGAATTTTCAAATCACGTTTTTAAATTGCACAAAGCTTTATATGGTTTGAAACAAGCACCTAGAGCTTGGTATGATAGGTTAAGTAAATTCTTAATTGAAAATGATTTTACAAGAGGAAATGTTGATAAAACATTGTTTTTGAAAAGAAAAAGTAAAGATTTACTTGTAGTACAAATATACGTTGATGACATTATTTTTGGTGCTACTAACGATTCTCTATGTCAAGAATTTGCAAGTTGATGCAGGGAGAATTCGAGATGAGCATGATGGGAGAACTCAACTTCTTCCTTGGACTCCAAATCAAACAAAGCAAAGAGGGAATCTTTATCAACCAAACAAAATACACAAGAGAAATCCTAAAGAAGTTTGGTATGGAATCAATGAAACCCCTCGGAACACCAATGAGTCCTTCATGCAAGCTGGACAAAGATGAAGAAGGTAAAAAGGTTGATCAAAAGTATTATCGAGGTATTATCGGATCCCTTCTTTATTTAACCGCAAGTAGACCAGATATTATGTTTTCTGTATGTTTATGTGCTAGATTTCAATCAGAACCTAAAGAATCACATTTAATAGCTGTTAAAAGAATACTAAGATATTAAATGGAACAAAAAATGTAGGTTTATGGTATTCTAGAGACTCACATTAAATCTAATTGCATACTCAGATTCTGATTATGCTGGATGTAAATTAGATAGAAAAAGCACAAGTGGTGCATGCCAATTCTTAGGAAGTAACTTAATCTCATGGTTTAGCAAAAAGCAAAATTCAGTTGCATTATCAACTACTGAAGCTGAATATGTAGCAGCTGGAAGTTGCTGTGCGCAAATCCTATGGATTAAGCGACAACTTGAAGACTATGGTATCACACTTGATAAGACACCCATAAGATGTGATAATACAAGTGCAATCAATTTAACTAAAAATCCAATTCAACATTCAAGGACAAAACACATAGAAATTAGATATCACTTTATAAGAGAACATGTAGCTAATGAATGAAATTTGTCTTGATTATGTTAACACTGAAGAACAATTAGCTGATATATTTACAAAACCTTTAAGTGAAGAAAGATTTTGTTATCTTAGAGGAGAGTTAGGGATTTGTGATCCTTTGGAATAGATTTTGAAACCCCTAAGGAAATTATCTAGAGTTCTTTCAATTTCTCAAAATCTTAAGGAAATTTTATCTAGAACTCATATCAATTTGATCTCTCAAAATCCATGATTTTTAATCATACTCAAAGATCAAATTCCGGACTCATTTCAGATTCTCTGAATCTTTTTTTTTTTTCTGAAATGGTCTCGGAGCCGACTCGGACAGTATCGGAGTCGACTCCTGTTTCTGCTGAAACTCAGGAGCCGACCCCCGCTCTGCGCGAGTCGACTCGATTTCGGGTTCGTGCTCTGTGACTACTCGGGAGCCGACTCCACGCTTTGCGCGAGTCGACTCGACGTGGTCCCAGGCTGATTATCTAGGGCACGAGTCGACCCACGGTCATTCAATTTTCAATCATTCCAAACTCTTTCCAAAATTTCCCAAACCCTCCAAAACCTCCAAAAACCTCTGATTATCACTCCATCTAGATCTATGGCACCCAAAACCCGTGGAGCTAGCAGTAGTGGCGCCGGATTGAAGAGGAAACGGACCGTTCGACGACCCGTCGCGAGCCGTCTTCGGATTCATCTTCTACTTCTTCTCGAGTGGCTCTCCTGCTCCTGCTACCACTCTTCAGGTAGATCACCTTGCCAGTAGAGTTGTACAACCGGTAGAAAGGTTGATTTTGAGTTATTTGAGAATGAAGGTTTTATAATAGGTAGACAGTTGATTGAGATGGGACTGAGAAAATGTGTTCCTGGACTGTCCCACGTACCCTGCTCTAGTTAAGGAGTTTTACAAGAATTTGAGAGGTGATGATGGTTTAGTGAGCGTAGTGAGAGGCATTGGACTGAACATCACTGCCACATTCTATCTAGACTGTTAATTTACCCTGTCTGGACCATCCACTTTTGCCCCAGAGGATAGATCGCCAGCCCTCACAAGACTATTGAACAGAAATTTTGAGGGATTTGAAGAAGTTTTGCAAGCCAATTACCTTTGGAGCTGAGATTACTTCACAACATCTGCAGTAGGGTTTGTTTCCCAAGACTGGCAGATTCGACTATGTATCTGAGAGAGATTTTTATTATGGATGCTGTTGTTTCTGGGAAGCCTATTAATTTGCCTCGGATGATCATTTGGTATATGCTGATTGTGGTGGGAAGAAAAGTCAAGTTTGCCCTATGGCATGGTTCTAACAAATTATTTCAAAGCCAAGGGATTGCATTTAGTGATAGTGAGCCAAAAAGGAATTAAGGCATACTGATTTTTACTCTTTGGCTACTATTCATCGAATGGGTTTTGTTAAGAGGAATGGAAGTTGGGAGAGGAAGAATATTGCAGAGGACAGAGCTATGGAAGCTGAGGCCCCCAGACCTTCTGTGAGACATTCATCACCTGAGCCTCCTCAGAGCTCTTCTGTTCCAGATTATGTTCCAGCCCCTGCTTATGTTCCTGATTCCTGCTCCTGCTCCTGCTCAGACTTCTACTTTATCATCTGTTAGCTTTTCTGATGTACAGTTAGATCAGCTTAGATCCTTATTCAAATCTGAGATAAGTGAGCATGAAATAGACTGAAAAATGAATTTGATGAAAAGTTTATGAATTTGAAAGAAGCTTGTATTCACTTAGTGATCGGGTTGCATCGATTGAATCTACTCTTAGTTCATCCACCAGCTCCTTAAGTGAAGACTTGAAGAATATTTTTGGAGAACTTAAGGATATCTGCGGTGACTCAGAGACCTATTCCCAGTGCAACGCCGAGCTTCAGGATAAGATTACAACTGCTTGTACTTTTGTTGATAATAAGCTTAAAGATTATGTTAGACTTCAATGTGAAGGAATGAAGCAGATAGTTGATCACTTGAATAGGATTACAAGAAGAAACTTTTGATATTTTTAATGTAATCTCATTTCAATGTACTGAGTTATCTCATTTTGTTGTAATGAAGTCAAGTTTACTTTCAATGTAATGAGTATGTTTACATTTTCATGTAATATCATTTTGAAGTAATGAGAAAGTTTGATGCTTTACTTATGTATTTCAATTGAGTATCTTTGAATATCTTGAATGATTATCCTCAATTGATAATTTGAATGGTAAAAGATAAAGAATGATATTGATATAAGTAGTTAATCGATTTTTCTAACCTTTTTGTTGATTACAAAAAAGGGGGAGAGATTTTAGTTAATCGTATATGCTTTCAATATAATTAAAGTTTAATTTTGAAAGAGGGAGAGATTTGAATATTGAGTTAATCTAAGTAAAAGGGAGAGATAACCAAGTTATCATTATGCTTAATGTTTGAAAAGGGAAAAATTATTTGCTTGAACTTAACAATTAAAAATTTTGAATGAATTACAAAATTGAGTTTCATAGGGGGAGCTACCTCATTTAGGGGGAGCCTCTCAATGAACATAAAAATTGATTTTGGTTTCAGAAAATTTTTCAATCATGCATATACTCAATGTTTTTGTCATCATCAAAAAGGGGGAGATTGTTGAGAAATTTGAAAATTGTATTTACCCCAACTTTATTGATTTTGATGATTTCCAAAAGCCATGAGTATTTTAAAGGAAATAATGAGTTTATTTAATCAAAAACCTTGAGCTTATTCAAAATGAAAGCAATGGACTCTCAATGTTTAAATTCACTAAGTTTGAATCAATTTGAAAAAGAAGTTTCAAGCTCTATATTTAATATTTCAAAAGGAATTTTTACACATATATTTCATTCAATGATTTCTTGAAACATGTCTTGAATCCATGCTTAATGTCATATTTAATGTATTCAAGTCAAAATTTTATTTAAAATTATTCTGGGACGAATTTCAAAGTCAATCAGAAAAATTTCTGATTTTTGATACGTTCCGGAGCCGACTCTAGAGTTTCAGAGTCGACTCCTGTAAGCCACAGAGATTTTTGATTTTCTGAGTCGACCCTTGGATTTCAAGAGTCGACCCCTGACTCTGTGCGAGCCGACTCCTGTCTGTGCGAGTCGACTCCGCTCAAACAACAGAAACCATGTTTTTTGAGCACTTCTCGAGTCGACTCCCCATTTTCTTCGAGTCGACTCCCGACTATCAGGAGCCGACACTTTGGTTTTTCGCGAGTCGACCCCTAACGTTTAAAATGTTTCTATTTTTAGTAATCGACTTCGAGCCGACTCCCACAGCTCGAGTCGACTCCTCGAAAATCTGGGCGCGATTTTTCACGATGACACGTCAGCCCCAACGGTAAGATTTTTGATAACGGCTATTTTTCTTGTTTCTAACGGATATATTTTGCAGAATCTATAAATAGAGGAGCTCTTTTCAAATCAAAGAGAGACAATAGAGAGAATCAAAGAAAAAGAAAAAAGAGGGAAAAACAGAGCTTCATTTGAAAAATCATTTGAGTCAAGAAAAGAGATTCAAAAGGAGTGAAATCAAAAGAGAGATTCGTGTGCTCCTGATCTACAATCACAAAAAGTTCAAGAGGAGATCCCAAGCAACCAAGAGCAAATCAAGATCTTCCAACCTAGAAGAAAAAGAAGAAAAGCTTCAACCAACATCCAAAGCCCCAAAGCTCAAGAATCTGTGCTGAGGCCTGATTCCACACTTCAAAGGAGTTGGAGAAGAGAAGCAAAGAAGCCAAGCCTGCATTCAAGCTTATTATCAGGCTTTTCTAAACCTAAGCTTTATTTTGATTATTTGCTCAAGAGGAGCTGTTTGTATTTAAACTTGTTATTTTATTGTGTACTGATTCAATCAGTGGATTGAATCAGTGGAGGTAGTTGTACCTCGTTGTAAGCTTGGGATAGCTTACGTTTTGGGTTAGTTGTGAGCCCGTTAAAACAACGTGTTGGGTTTTGTGCTGGTAAGCCCGTGTAAAACCGGCTGGGTTCGTTGTGATCCCGGAAAACAACAAGTTTGAGTTGTGAGCTTGAAAACAACTCGGCTGTAATCTAGAGAGATTATAGTGTGGACCCAAGTGAATCTTGGGAGTGGACGTAGGTGCTGGTTGCACCGAACCACTATAAAACCTTGTGTTTGCCGTGCTCATTTGTCTCTCACTCTATCTCTCTTATATTTTGTTTGTGCATTGCTTAAGTTAATTTCTCTCACTTGCACATCTTGAGTTAACTTGTTTAAAACATTTCAAAAAGTCTTAAATTTTTAAGAACCCAATTCACCCCCCCCTCTTGGGTTGCCATCTGAGCCAACATTAAATTTCATAGCAAGTTTGCTTTTCAGCTTCTCTAGTTCATTATAATCATCACCAGTTAGCATAATGTCATCAACATATACAATTAAGATGGCTACTTTACCTTTATTCGAATGTTTGTAGAACATCGTGTGATCAGCTTGACTTTGAGTATAGCCATAATGCTTTATCATCTTACCAAAACGTTCAAACCAAGCTCTAGGTGACTGCTTGAGTCCATATAAGGACTTCTTCAATTTGCACACTTTTTCAACTCCAAAACTTTCTTCGAAACTTGGTTGTGGACTTATATATATTTTCTCCTCTAGATCTCCATTAAGGAAGGCATTTTTAACATCCAATTGATATAAAGGCCAATTGGAGTTTACTGCAAGAGACAACAATACTCTAATTGAGTTTATTTTAGCTACTAGGGCAAAATTCTCTTGATAGTTTATCCCATAGGTTTGGGTAAAACCTTTTGCTACAAGCCTTGCTTCATATCTCTCAACACTTTCATCTGCCTTACACTTTATTGTAAACACCCATTTGCACCCTACAATATTTTTCTTTTCTCTTGGCAGCTCTATAACTTTCAAGTACCATTCTTCTTTAAGGCATTCATTTTCTCTTGAACACTGCTGATTTTTAGCTTGATTCATCTAGTGCTTTCTGAATATTTCTAGATACCACATGTTTTGAAATATTTGCAGTGAATGCTCTATGATTGTCAGAAAGGTTATGGTAGAAATATACTTGGCGATGGGATGGTTGGTGCATGTTCTGGTTCCCTTTCTAAGAGCAATGGGGAGATCAAGATCAAGGTTATGTTCAGGAACAATAGGAGCTAAACATGAACCTGATTTGTTACAGTATTTTCTGGACAAGGATTCAAGTGTGACGGTAAACACAAATCAATATCAGGAGAAGAAAAGTGTATAGAAGAGGGATTACCTGAGATATTTGGAAGACCTTCACCCAGGGCTTCTGGTTGACCATGTGCTGGGATGATAAATTGGTCTTTACTTCTTCCAAGGATCTGTTTTCTTGAATAAACCATAGGCTCAAGAATGTTTCTATTTTTTCATTCATAGTATTTCTTTTTCTGACAAACCAATTTTAGATTCGGATTCAATAGGCTAAGTTTTTCTATCTTTTATCTCCAGAGAAAGATCAAGGATTGTAATAGCCAAGGGTTCAGCAATTTTTCAAAAATTTGGTTCTACTAATTTCTCCTCCTAAATTAAATTTTTGGTAAAAAATGAAATATTTTTCATAAAGGAAACATCCATAGTGGTGTGAAAACATTTTGTAAAAGGATTAAAACATTTGTAACCCTTTTTATTAGGAGCATATCCCACAAAAACATATTTTTTTGCTCTTGAATCTAACTTAGATCTTGATCTTTTGGAATATGCACATATGCTGTGCATTCAAATATCTTAAGAATAAATCAGCATTGATTCTAGAATCTGAAAATACCTTTTTGAGCGAGGCCAAAGGAGTGGAATACTGCAAAACTCTTGTTGGCATCCTATTGATGAGATATGAAGCAGTTAGTATAGCATCCCCCATAAGTATTTTGGAACGTTCATGTAGAACATCATGGCTCGAGCTACTTCTAGCAAGTGTTTGTTCTTATGTTCAGCTATTCCATTTTGTTCAGGAGTATCAAAACATGATGATTGGTGTAAATTTTCTTTTCCCTTTAAGAAACCTTTCAAAATTTTATTAAAGTACTCCATCCCATTATTAGACCTTAGAATACTAATTTTTGTTTGAAATTGGGTTTCAATCATTTTGTAAAACTCTTTAAAAATCTTTTCTACTTCAGATTTTTCTCGCATTAAGTACACCCAACAAAGATGCGTATGATCATCTATAAAGGTCACAAACCATTTTTTTTCTGAAATTGTTGTCACTTTTGAAGGTCCCCAAACATCACTGTGAAAAAGATAGAATGGTTTGGATGCATGGTACAGTTTTGGAATGTAAGATTTATGTTGGCTCTTGCCAATAAACAACTTTCACATTGAAATGATAGAGGGTCAATCTTTTAAAATAACATAGGAAATACATGTTTTAAATAAGAGAAACTAGGGTGGCCTAATTTGCAATGCCAAACCATTATTTGATCATGAATACAAAGGGAACTAATACTACTTAGTCCTTGAGCTATTTTATTACTAGGTAATTCATCCTTGAAATAATAAAGACCATCGATCATCCTAGCACTGCCAATTGTCTTTCCCGAGCTTCGGTCCTGAATGATACAATGGGAATCATAGAAGACAACACAACAATTAGAATTTCTAGATAATTTGCTAACATATAAGAGATTACAAGCAAGCTTAGGAACATGGAGAATAAATTTAAGATCTATTCTCTTAGAGATTTTTATTTGGCCTTTCCCTGCAATTGGTGCGAAGTTACCATCTGCTATCCTAACCTTTTTATGCCTAGGACATGGTGAATAGGATTCAAACATATTTGAGGAATTAATCATGTGGTCAGATGCTCCAGAATCGATAATCCATGGAGCATATTTAAAATGACAGGATAGAGCATAAAATTGGTTACCTGTGTGTGCCACAAAAACTCTAGGAATACCGGATGTCGAGTTGGATTTCAGCAGTGCAAGGAGATGCTCCATTTGCTCTTTGGTGAAAGAGTTGGTGTCTGCCTCATTAGGAGTAGGGATGGACCTGCCAATTTTATCTCCTATTTTTCCCTTCCAATTTGTAAGTTTCCCATGGAGTTTCCAATAGTTCTCACGGGTATGACGAAGCTTGTTACAAAAATCACACACACTCGCAGTTTTTCATCAGGTTTGCGCTGAAAAATAGAAGTAGAGGCTTTGTTATGGCCTCCACCCATGGTATACAAGGCTGAACCTTCAACAGCACTTCCAGGTCTATTCTTGTCCAACATCACATTCCTTTGACTTTTCTCTCTCCTAACTTCTGAAAAAACATCACCAATTGAAGATAGGGGTTGCCTTCCAATAATTCTCCTCCTTACCTCATCAAACTCGACATAAGACCAGCCAAAAACTTAAAAATCTGACTGTCGTCCACTGTCTTTTATGCAATATGAATCCTCGATAGATTTCTACTTATGAGTGTTGTAGAGGTCAAGTTCTTGCCAAATCCGCTTTAAGCAATGAAAGTACATTGTGACGTCCTCTCCTTGTCGTATCTCACCGAGTTTGAGGGTTAACTCAAAAATTTGTGATTGATTCCCTAGGTCAGAATATTTGATTTACATTCTTCCAAAGCTCTTGTGTTGTTGGATAGCACATGTAATTAGAGCTAATGTCTTCTTTCATAGAATTCACAAGCCATGTCATCACCATGGAATTCTTAGCATCCCATGTAGCATAACTTGGATCATCCATTGCAGGAGCTTTCTTTTTACCTGTCAAGTAGCCTATCTTTCTACGTCCTCTGATGTACATCTGGATTGATTGAGACCATCTCAGAAAATTATCACCATTCAAGCGAATTGTGATGATCTGGACATAGTGAGATTCCATGATGGCAGCACGGATTTTTAAAGAATCAATGGTATTGGGATTATTAGAGAAGATGTAGTGGACTCGTTTGAAGTTTTAGACATGATTTCAAAAAGCAAGAACATAATGAATGAGAGGAAGAAGGGTTTCGGCAAGCAATTTGCTGGCTCTGATACCAACTTGAAAAGATTTTACGGAAATAAATTTTCTTTCATTAAGATTGTTCTCTTTATAGAGTTTACAACATATACAAATCCTACCAAACAGTAAATTAGATCACTGATTTTAGGAAGGGAATAATTCCTCACAATTACTTTTCAAATACAAAGATTGACAACTAACTAATTAGGAGAAAATAATTTCTATCAATTATTTTTCTTAAATACAAAGATTGACAACTGACTAATTAGGAGGGAATAATTCCTAACGATTACTTCCTCAAATACAAAGATTGACAACTAATAATTTAATTTATAGCTGTACAAGATTATTTCCATATTAGTTTCGATTTTCCAACAGATTCAAATGTGACTAGATAATTTAATGGAGAATTCACATCATGATTTGTAGAACTGACTAGAAGAATGTTGTGCTTGCTTTCATGTAACTTGGAATCGGTTGAATATCTGATTCCTCTGCTGCATGGTGGCACGTGCAATTGTTAACAAGAGACCTTTTTCTCTGTTCAATTATCTCATCCTCATTCTGCAGTTAGGGCACTGGCTGTTGCAAAGTAGATCAAATTTTGACAGATTTTCTTCTCGCAGAAATGTGGTCAAGATGAAGCTGATGAGATTAGAACTTAGAAGAGACCCACTAGACATGCTTAGAGAAGTTTGAAAAGCAGACAAGGGATTGGTGAAGAGTGTATATCTCCTCAAGTTTCTAAGGCACCAGAGATAATGCTATGTTCTTCCCATACTGGGTGTATACCTCAAATCATCAGGTATTTGTTTGGTTGGCAAAGAGCACAAATAACTCAAAGTTTGAAGATGTCCAGGTTTCATCTTGCAAACATTCCAATAAGAGGTTCACCTTTTGTTAGTTACATGGCAATGAGTAATGTCAGGTGACTTGATCAGAGAGCTGCAATTCCAAAAGCACCACAAAAAGTAGAAATGTTTGTTTGTGTCAGTTAAAGCTGTGTGGGGTTGCCATTTATAATATTTGCTGTGTAATGTGATGGTATGTATATGATCAAAGATTGAATTAATCTCAAAAATCTTTTGCTCCCCCAAATGATGAGCATGTTATGAGAGAGCTGATCATCAATTAGGATACTCAATGCTCCACCATTAGATGCATGTGTTGAAAGATTCTAGCTGAATTGATACATTTGAACCTTTATAACTGAATGAATGCATAACCTTGTGATTTAGAAGTTTGTATTTATCTGTTCATTGCAAACTGAAGCAATGCATGTTAAAAAGTGCTCAATTCCTTAAATGAGCCAGGAGACTGAAGTTGCATCAAATTCCAGTGATGGATGTATTAGATGTAGATGGAAGGCTCAGACTTGCATCCTCTGTTTCCAGTGACCCATTTGAGTGCTACATGGTATTGCATCTGACACATATGGGTGCCCACTGGTAGATGACAAGGATCTTTAACTTGAAACATAGATTTGAACTTAATCATGTTACTGTAGCAGATTAAGTGGTTAATACTTAATTATCAGACACAAGCTAAAAGATATCAGTACAGTGGTCAAATTGTTCCTAGATTGAATGGTAATGGCTACTTTCTCGCAAAGACAATATTTTCTGACAGACGGTGGTCAACGAAAATTTGTAGCACCTGTTTACAAGAATCTTTGTTTTTTGCTGTTATAGCTTTACAAAGGATTGGAGCCGTAAGAGTTAAAGAACAAGATTCATAAAGGGAACGCTGGAGTGGCCTTGCATTATTTGTGACCATCACCGGGGTATTTTGGGTGCTGGATCTCTTCGCGTGATGCATGCTGGATCTCTTCCCCTGATGAATGCCACGGTCCCAATCACTGTAAAAAGATGCAGCTTGGTGAGGTTTGCAGTTGCTGTCATGTAATTTACTCAGGTCTGTGGGTAGTGGCAAGCTAACAAACTATCACTGACTCTCAAATTGGGATTCCAGTTTGCATATCAGGAAAAAGGTGGTTATGATTCTATAAAGTTGCCACTGTACAAAATATTTTGGATATAAACTTTGCAAAAATTGATGAGACTATGGGCACAGAAGTATGGAAGAAGCAAATATACAACACCAAGGACACATTAAAACTTATTGTTCCACCTTGGACTTTTGAATCATCTGGCAATCCCAACTATATCATTCTTTGATCATCATGAAAGTTCGCCATGGACCAAATTTCTTCGTACTGAACTACCACAACATATGGTAGCAGAAATTCAAAAAAAACAGAAGCATCATGTAAATGAACTCACAAAAACAAAGAGGGGATCGGTGTGTCATTCCACCAAATAAATCACCCTTTGAGTTTGTTCATGAAACCGTTCCAGGATTTTAATGTCACAACAAGAAGTTCATGCACCAACCATCTTCCATCATTCTCCCAGGAATTGAGCGGGCCATGGTGCCACTCCTCAACAGCATAAGCCTATAAGAATGGTAATTCCCTTCTCTCCACTTTCACTTTGACTTCTTTCCTTGCTTCTTCTTTACTACCTCATCAATGTACATGATACCCTTGCCTTTGTAGACTTCAGGTGGCTTACAGCTACGGACGGCACCTGCAAACTGGTGTACTCTTTGTTTGTCTATCCCAGTACAACAAATTATATTGGGTTTAAAGCAGAAAACACGAACAGCAGGAGGAACAGCGAACTCCACTTCATGACTGTAGCCCAATTTCAAAAACAATTGGCGGCCTTCCGATTCAGTTCTTGCTTTAAACCCAACTCCCACAATCTTTAGAAACCGAAAGAATTTGGCTTCCATCATACCTGTCATGAAAATACAGCTAATCAAAGAGCCAATCAGAGGCTACAGTCATGGGTATAAATAACACCAATTTGCTCCATGATTTGCAGGGCTTTCATAGATTTGATAGATAAAGAAACCAAAGGTTACAAGCTAGTTTTAGCACTACCATGGGTGACGATTTCTGACTCTCCAACAGGACATAAAATTATAAACTTTAGTAGCCGACGGACTTCTGTTGCATGCCCTTGGGAGGAAAACATAAGGAAAGAAACTATTGAAATAAAATAAAAAGTGAATTACGCTAATCAAATGAATTCTGTAAGCACAATACAGAAACCAGTCTATGTGAAAATTAGCATCTTTTAGAATCATAATAACTAAAATGATGTAACATAACACAAAAATTTGATGTCATCGTATCAAAAATACCTCATCCTCCCCAACCTCAACATCTTTGTTTGGACACTAACCAGTAAACAAGTTCTTACGAAGAATAACCCCGAATTAAGAAATCTCAATATTCAATCCAAGGTGCGCATTCTATGATACATGGACCATATCTTTTTCAAGTTTCATTCTTACATTGTGGCAAGAATTCCTCAGATCATAGAAATTAAATCTTAGGGGGTTGAGCATATATAACTGCTGGTCAGACTTGTATCCAGCATCTCCTACCTGGTAATGCACTTGCTTTGGAGCCTTTCTAGAATCCCAAACCCACATATTCTTCTTACACATTCGTCGCTAAAAGTGTTTCTGAAATATCCGCTTCCTTGCACCTGCACCTGCTGCCGATTATGGAAACTAAGAGTCAAATCAGAGGGATTGTAATGTCAGCAGCAAGATGAGAGGCGTTTGGAACATGGCTGTTCCTGATTTTCTTTGAGTGTTTGTCTTTAATAAATGGGCAAGTTTAGGCTGTTAACAGAAGTAGATACGAGATCTGTAGAGGAATGTGGACCCTTTGTTTCTTCATGGATTTCAGTCCTTAAACACAAGGACCATTCAATGGCTATCAAGGTGACAAAGGCATCCAATCTATATCATGGCCTCTCTAACTCTGTTTTTGAGCCCTTCCCTTATCTCCCAATTCTTGTTACTCTCTCCCGCTGCTCTCTGTTTTTATTCCTCTCTTTTGCTTGAAATGGTTATTGACCAAAATTATAGAAATGGAGAATCATCAAAGTTTTAGATGGAAAAAACGTAGCCAATGATCATCTCAATAAACATCCTTATCATTTGCACAGCATCAAACCTTTTTTTGTTTGTGGGGCTTTCGATTACCTCTAATTTCAACAATGCATCTACAGTGCAAGCCATGAGTATGTCATCAGAGTCATAACGAACTGGACGACAAGCAATCACTACGGTATAAATTCTCATAAATAATTTTGTTGAAATAGCTCAGACAACTAGGGTACATGCAAGAATTTCCATTCCATGGACACAAATAAAAGCAGTAAAAAAATGATCCAAGATTTTTTACCCAAAAAAGAAATTAAATGAATATAACCCAAATCAGAGGGAAGCTTACCACGAGAGGGGATGTAAAACGGGAGGTGGCGGCGAAGTTGGCAGCGGCCGGGAGGAGGGTCGTTCGGCCACAGGTTTTCGGAGGGCGGAGGAAGAAAGGAAGCGACGAGATACGTCAAGTTAGGGCATCTAACACGCGACTGGATTGCCGTCTTCGATGATATAATACGGCAACTGATATACCGATTAATTAACGCTCGCCCAGTTTTGCGAAACCAACCAATGGTTCGACCTTTGCCTTTCGGGACCGTAATCTTAAATTTGGACGTCAAAAAGTTATTATAAAAATATAATTTTTTTATAAATAACTTATTTTTTTATTATTTTAAATTTTTATTTAATTTAAAATTTGATATTTTATTTTATTGTAGTTAATTAATACAGTATTATTTGAAATATGTTTGGATGATATGAAAATAAGTATGTATTTATTAGGAATAAATAAAAATTTTTAAAATTTAAAAATACCTCTGACTATATGATAAGAAAAAATAGATTATTAATTTATTTATTAATATAATTACTTAAATAAATTATTTTTTATTAATTTATTATTATGATCTATTAAATGTTTGCATATTATGTACATATTAGTAACAGTTAGCAAGAGAAAAGTAATTATATTCATTGATATTGTTATGTACATATATTAGTAACGGTTAGCCAAGGCTACATCTTTTCTTTCTTTATATTTAATATCATAATTTTTTTTAATAGAAGGGTAATAGTTTTTTTTTTTTTTTTCAGTTACTACCCTTGGAATACGGTAAATGAGAATAGGGCTATTTCATGGGAAGCATGAAATACAAATTCTACAATAAGGATGTTTGATCGGAATACCAATTCTAAGGGGATCATTATTTTTTTTTTTTGTCTGTTTAGGAGAATAGCATGGAATAAAGTCCTATTCCAACTAGAATAGGGCATCCAAAGTCCAAACATTACCAAAGAGTTCACGGATTATAGAAAACCCTTTCGAAATTCGATGCCGAGCCTCTTGCCGATCACATTTAGTGGTTTCGAAGCGATCATCTCCGCCCGCACGCTTGGAAACTCCTTTTCCTCCATCTATATATTATTTTTTAAAAATGCAATGAGCCCTCATCTTCCCTCGTTCAAGGTTTATTTTCAAAATTTAATAATTTCTTTGCAGATATTATTATGATTTATCCCAAGCATCATCTTAAGATCTAAAGTATAGGATAGAATTATGGCATATAAAGAAGGGGTTCATAAGCAATGAAAAGATAAATTATTTTTGGGATAAAACTTAAATACGGTGCTTTATATCTGAATTTTATAGTTTTCTTACCATCTATTTTTTACTTTTTTTTAATCATCATTATAAGACTTAAGTGAATATTAGAGAGACAAAAAGATAGAGAGAAAATCACAGGGTCGGAATATAAAGCTCAATTAAGTGTTGTTGCTGCCAAATCACTTGTAGTGAGCGCCGGTGGGCGGAGATCCCCACAGGTGATCGGAAGTGTCGAGGAAGCACCTTCTTCCTTTGGGAACCTGCAAAAAGTCCCGGGCCAGTAATTCGGGGAGACCCTTCGATGCTCAAGTCAGTGGCTTGTAGAACATGAGTGTTTAATGAGAGAGTAGGGATTCAGTCCCCCCCTCGTTGTGAGTCAGGGGTCCTTATGTACCTGTTCGAGGGTCCCTTTTACCTTTGTTGAGTAGCTGTCGAATCCCATTCTGTTAGGATTGGCCTCGCAGGTGGCTAGTGGGTGCGTAGTTGTTAAGCATGCACCGTAGATACCGATGATTGCATAATACGTGGGTAACCGCCCATGTTCTCGGTGAAACATATGAGCGAGATATGCGGTAGTTGGTGCCTCAAATCCTGGGTCCTGTATCCGAGATTGGCTTCGCTATACTAGAAAACGTGCAATGTAGAACACCGAGGTTGAGGCCAAAGCCAGAGGAGTCAGAGGCTGAGGCCGAAGCTAGGGGTCGAGGCGAGGGCGAGCCCGAAGCCAGAGGTCGAGGCCAAAGCTAGGGCCAAGGCGAGGGCGAGGCCGAAGCCAGAGGCCGAAGCCGAAGCTAGGGACCGATGCGAGGGCGAGGCCGAAGCCTAGACAAGGCCGAAGCCAAGGGCCGGGGCAAGGGGGAGGCCGAAGCCAGAGACCGAGGCCGAAGCTAGGGACCGAGGCGAGGGCGAGGCCGAAGCCAGAGGTCGAGGCCGAAGCCAAGGGCCGGGGCGAGGGTGAGGCCGAAGCCAGAGGCCGAGGCCGAAGCCAAGGGCCGCACCGAAAACGAGCTATCAACTCATCTGGTTCCAGAAATTGCACAAAGTGTTATGCAGCCGCCCAAGGGAAGTGATCAGCCACATCAGATGCCCCCACCCCTGAGATGGGTGGGCGTATAGTTGCCAGCGAAAGGGGTGTTAGTACCCACCAGGTGGTTGATCTCCGTGCCATCATTCCGCCCGTTCGGGCTGTTGGGATTTGGCAGGATTTTCTCGGGCAAGGGGTTGTGAAAAGGTAGGTGTCATCATTGCGGTGAGGTCACCGCTACCTCTTTATTGACGGTGTTTTTCGTGTTCCTCGCGTCGAGTGGTTGCCAAAGCGGTTCCAATAGAAAGCGGACACATGGCCAAATCGAAAACCGGCGGATGATTTGGAACGGGGATATAAAAGGGGGAAATCGTCCCTATCTCTGCTTTTCACTTTTCTTGCATTATAATCTCTCACCTTGAATCTGCAAGCGCCTGTTCATCTCCCATTTTTGTTTCCTCCCGAGCTCTCTCTTCTTCAATCTCGGTTCAAGTTCTTCGGGTTAGTCCTCATGGCTTCTTCACCTTCTTGCTCTCTTTCCGATTTTGGGGATCATTCCCCTATTCCTTCATAGCCTTCCTCTTCCCCGGTGCTTAGTTGGTCCTCTCCATCTTCTAACCACGTTCCATTGGAATGGCAGCGAGTGACCGGACGACCCACGGCTGGGATTCGTCCGGCCGCTAGACGGGCCCCACCCCGGTGCCGTCCGGCCATCGCCGGTCCGTCCACTGCTGCCAAGGAGTCCCCTAAATGGACTGCCTCTACCATGTCGGCCCAAGACATTGTGAACCTTAGAGCCAAGTATAGTTTCCCTCGCAACATGCGTCTGTCCTACCCCACTCCTGACGACAGGGTAACTTCTTCTCGTTCCGGGAGGGTTGCCTTGTACGGTGCTTTCTTTAAGGTGGGGCTTCGGTTACCCATCCACCCTTTTATCCTCAACCTCTTAGATAGATACTCCTTGGCACTCGCACAGTTAGTCCCAAATTCCATCCGAACCATCATCTGCTTTATGGTACTTTGTCACTTTCATGGTATAGAGGCTAGCATCTCCTTGTTCCGTAGCTTCTACACCCTCCCAAGCAAGCAGGGTGGTGGTCCTTCACCCCTAGACCCATTAGGATTCTTAGACTATATCATCCCACATCCATCAAAGGTGGAAAGATAGGTTCTTTTTTGCTGACATTGAGGGGGTGAGTGGAATCTGGGGAACACCCAATACCAACGCAAATAAGGACTCTTCCATACTCCGAGGGATGAATGGCATTCGGGCAGTTTCTGACTGCCGACATCCCTCAGTGCAACCAGCTTTTGATCGAAGAGAACCTCCGTCTTGCCGGCCTTATTCCGTCCAGTGGTGAGTGGCTAATTACTCACCTTGCTTTTTCTACCCTTCTCCTCTCCTCCCCTTTTTTTTAACACTTCCTTTCTTGTTCCTTGACAAGAATGGCACCATCGCTTCGCGAGATAAGACAGGCTGCCACAAGGAAAAGTAAGGTCAAGGCGGAGGGGGCCCCTGCCGAAAGGAGGGCCATCATCAAGATTGCTAGGAGGACCGAGGCCGGAGAGGCCTCTGAAAGGGGCGAGACGAAGGGAGGGCCAAGGTAGGAGAGGCCTCGAATGTGAGCGAGGCGGAAAGGGAAAAAGCCGGCGGAGCCCTAGGGAGTGAGGCGGTAAGGGCCGAGGCTGGAGAGGCATCAGGCGGAACGAGGCGGGGGAAAGAGATCTACCTCACTCGCCTTCACCAGCACCGCCTCCATCTCCTGTTCATTTGATCGACACTTCTTTGGAGCGGGGCACTAAAGCACCATCACCATAGCCCATTACTACCGAGGCGGAACCGGCCAACTCGACTACAAGGCCAACTCCGGAAGCCGCCCTATCTTCCGAAGGGGCAGCGGCCAAGGCGTCTCCACTAGCAAGGGCGCCAAAGGGAGCAGAGTCGGAGGCTGAGTCCTCACCTGCAGCCATGAGGTCAACGGATGGAGGTGACATCGATCCCTCTTTTCAGTCAATTCTGACGCGCTATAGCTGTTGGGCCGAGCGGACATTGGCCCAAGCTTCCATGCCCAAGCTACAAAGGTTCCTTCGACATCAAGGGAGATCTACATTCTTCCAAGAGGCGTTCGTGCACATCTTTGGGTAAGTATTGTTCCATTGTCAAAACTTTTGAGACCGTTTCTTCATCTAACCTAAACAATCTGAACAGGCGTTGAACTCTATGACCGCCATGAGGGGCCTTTGGTCCAGGCCGAGGCCGCTCTCGATCAATCTCTGGAGGAAATTTGAGAAGTCGGGCTAGAGCAGAGAGGGCCGAGGCAGCCCTAGAGGAGGCCCGGGCAGAGACTGCCCGGGCGCAAAAGGCTGAAGCCGAAGCCGAGGCTGCCCGATTTTGTAACCTAGCCCGGGCTGAGAAGGCGGAGGAGGCGCTGGAAGTGGCTCAGCGCCAGGCAGCCAATGAGCTTGATAATGCTCAGGTGGCAGAGGAAAGCAGAGGGTGACCAAAGAAAAGCAGAAAGCCGCTGAAACGAAGATTTACCTACTGAAGCACCGGCTGCACTGGCAACCATTGAGATCGGAGTGGCCGAGGAGCTTGCCGAGAACGTCGAGGAAATGCTCGCCAACAAGATGCTAAGGCAGCACATCTGAGGGCGGCGGTGACCGAGGCCAAGAAGAAGGCCGCCGAGGCCGAGAGAAGGCCACCGAGGCCGAGGAGAAGGCCGCCGAGGCCGAGAAGAAAGCCGTCGAGGCCGTAGAGGATTTTAGGAAGTCCAAGGCCTTCAATAGGGAGCTGGCTGAGACAACTACATTTGCATACGATGGCGGCTTCCAAGATTGCAAGGAGAAAATACGCAGACTCTACGGCCTCGAGGGAATTGAAGAGCTGGAGCCGGATGAAGTTCTTGAAGATGATGGCTTAGCTCCAGCTGAACCCTAGTTTCTTTTGCTTTCACTGCATTGTATCAAGTCCGACTTAAATCGATAATTTTGTAAACTTTTGCTATTAATGGAATTTTGACCCATAATTCTCACGACTTGCACCATAGTCAGGTTTTCTAGCGAATAAGTCGAAACGAACCAAATTCCAATGACTAGACCACTCGACTATACATCGCAGGACGATGCCGAGTGGTGCCAAGGGAGAACTCCAACACGATCTCGATCTAGGACACGGCTAGAATGTCAGCCAGAGAGCTGATGCGGGATCAAGTTTGTGTACCGACGCGGAGTCGAACGAGTGGCAATGCAGAATTGAACCTGTGCCGACGTGAAGTCGAACCTGTGCCGATGCGGAGGCGGGTTGTGTGCCGAGGTGTGCTCGGGCTTCAAGTGCCGATGCAGCATCGAGCTAAGCGCCGACACGGATTCAAGCTAAGTGCCGATGCGGAGTCGGGTTAAGTGCCGACGCGGAGTCGGGTTAATTGCCGACGCGGAGTCGAGCTAAGTGCGACGCTGAGTCGGGTTAAGTGCCGACGTGGAGTCGGGTTAACTACCGATGCGGAGTCGAGCTAAGTGTCGACGCAGAGTCGGGTTAAGTGCGACACGGAGCCGGGTTAATTGCCGACGGAGTCGAGCTTGGAGTGCCAACGCGGAGCCGGGCTTAGAGTGCCGAGGGGAGGCTCAGGCTTGAGTGCCGATGTGGAGCCGGGCTTAGAGTGCCGAGGGGAGGCTCAGGCTTGGAGTGCCGATGCGGAGCCGGGCTTGGAGTGCCGATGCGGAGCCGGGCTTAAGTGCCGAGGGGAGGCTCGGGCTTGGAGTGCCGACGCGGAGCCGGGCTTGAGTGCCGACGAGGGCTTACATTGCCGAGGGGAGGCTCGGGCTTGGAGCCGACGCGGAGCTGGGCTTGGGGTTCCAACGCGGAGCCAGGCTTGCAGTGCCGGAGCCGTGCTTAAAGTGTCGAGGGGAGGCTTGGGCTTGGAGCACCGACGCGGAGCTTGGAGTGCTGACGCGAAGCCGGGCTTAAAGTGCCGAGGGGAGGCTCGGGCTTGGAGTGCCGACGCGGAGCCGACGACGTAGGTTGTCTGCGTTCCAAGTGCGGGGGAGAGGCTTCCCGTCTAGCCCCTCAACTTTGTATGCTCCATGGTGAAACGCCTCCGTGACTCGGTAGGGTCCTTCCCATCTTTGCGCTAGCTTGCCTCCTTCCGTCGGCTTTGAAACTTCAGCTTGCCGGAGGACTAAGTCTCTGGAGCGGAACATCTTGGGATGCACTCGGGCATTGTAGTACCTGGCCGCCTGCTGACGGAAGGCTGCCATCGGAGCCGCGCTCGGTTTCGTAGTTCCTCACTAGGTTAAGGCCGGCCCGCAGCTGATTTGGGTTGTTGTCCTCACTGTACGACTCCGTCCAGGGCTCGAGACACCTATCTCCACAGGAATGACAGCTTCGGATCGAAGACCAGGCTGAAAGGAGTCTCGCCGGTGGGGGCTTGCATTGTGTGGTAGGCCCATAGCACACTGGGGAGCTCTTCCACCCACCGTCCTTTGCAGTCATCCAGCCGAGCCCTAAGTCCTTGAAGAATAGTGCGGTTGGTCACCTTGCCGCGCGTTGGTCTGGGCATGCCCCACAGAGGTGAACCGCTGATGAATGCCTAGCTTGGTGCAGAACTCCCAGAAGGCCGTGTTATTAAACTGTCGGCCATTGTCAGTGACGAGAGTGTGCGGTAGCCCGAACCGGCACACTATAGATTTCCAGAAGAAGGACCTCACCTTGCCCTCGGTGATCTTGGCGAGTGCTTCGGCCTCGATCCACTTGGTGAAATGGTCGACGGCTATCAGTAGGAATTTGCACTGACCGAAGGCCAGAGGGAACGGTCCCAGGATGTCCATACCCCACTGGGCAAAGGGCCAAGGTGCAGCCAGGGGGGTTAGCTGGGACATCGGCTGCCGTTGTATGTTGGCGTGGCGTTAACAACTGTCACACTTCCTGACAAGCTCGGACACGTCCTCCCTCATTGTCAACCAATAATATCCATGCAGTAGGGTTTTGTGTGCAGGGCTCTGCCCCCTAGGTGATTTTCACATATGCCCTCATGGATTTTCTGTAGGATATAATCGCTTCGTGGGACCGACACACTTAAGGACCGGGTACGAGAACGACCTTCGGTAGAGCTTTCCTTCCATTATAAGAAATTTGGGGCCCGCCACTTGAGTAGCTTGGCCTCGGCCGGGTCTTCAGGGAGGGCGCTGTTGGTGAGATACCGGACATAAGCGTCCATCCAAGAAGGCTCTTGCTCGACTGGCAGGGCTTCTTCTGTTGTTCGATACTTGGGGCTTCCAGATGCTCTATGTAAGCTTTTCCCAACGTCCCATCGACTGAGGTAGCGAGTCGGGATAGGGCATCAACTCTAGCGTTCTCCCCTCGAGGAATGTAGCTGACGCTGAAGTAGGCTAAGGGAGAGGCTTGCGACTGCACCATACTCAAGTAATGGGACATAGTAGGATCCGTGCCTCGTACTCTCCTGTGATTTGGCAGTGACTAGCTGGGAGTCATGAATGCTTTAAGGTGCTTCACCCCAATCCCCCGGGCCAATCTTATTCCAGACAATAGGGCCTCATACTCTGCCTGATTGTTGGTGGCTGGAAAGAGAAAGCGGAGAGCGTACTCGGTTAACTCCATTGGGTTAGCCAGGATGAGGCCGCTCTGCTCCCTTGGGAATTTGACGCTCCGTCCACATGAAGGATCCATTCATCCTCTCCGGTCCTAGGAGTTGAGGGGTTTGCATGGACTCTTCTGGTTGCTCCTCGCCCCAGGTGCATTCGACCAAGAATCTGCCAGGACCTGAGATTTCATAGCCGATCAGGGATGGAAAGATAGGTCGAATTCTCCCAGCTTGAGCACCCACTTCGTCAGTTGGCCCGAAGTGTCCGACGAGCGAGAATCGCCTTGAGTGGTTGGTCCGTGACCACCACAATCGGATGAGCTTGAAAATAGGGTCGGAGGCGCTGGGCGGAGACAATCAATACAAAGATAATCTTCTCGATTCTCGAATACTGGTCTCCACGTGTAAAGCACCTTGCTAGTGTAATACATCAGCTTTTGTGTTCTGTCGGTGTCCATGCAAACCAGCACGAACTGACAGCTTCGAAGAAGCCGTGAGGTACAGAAGTTCTTCTCCACCCTTCGGCTTGGACAGCAGCGGGGTGGATAAAAATTCTTTCAGTCCCTCGAAGGCCTCCTGGCACTCTCTCGTCCATTTGAATCCGTTGACCCTGCGCAGTGCCTTGAAGAAAGGCAAACATCTCTCAGCGGACTTGGATAGAAAACGGCTCAAGGCGCCACCGTCAAGCGTTGCACTTCTTCTTGTTAGCGGGAGACCTCATGTCCAAGATGGCTCGAACTTTATCAAGGTTCGCCTCGATTCCTCGTTGGGTCACCATGAAACCCAGGAACTTGCCGGTTGTCATCCCAAAGGCGCACGAGGGTTAGCCTCATCTGGTATCGACGGAGGTTGCGAAGGTCTCCGTCAGGTCGGCGATATGGTTGGTGGCGCGAACGCTTTTTATCAGCATGTCGTCCACGTATACCTCCATGTTGCATCCAATCTGGTCCTCGAAGACTTTATTCATTAGCCTTTGTAAGTGGCCCCTGCGTTCTTCAATCCGAACGCATCACCTTGTAACAGTATAGTCCCTTCTCAGTTATAAAAGAAGTAGCTTCCTTCTGCCGGGTTCATCCTGATTTGGTTGTACCAGAGAAGGCATCCATGAAACTAAGGGTCTCATGACCGACGTAGCATCCACCAGTTGGTCGATCCAAGGCAAAGAAAATGTCCTTGGGGCATGCTTTGTTGAGGTTCATGAAGTCTACACACATCCTTCAGTTCCCAATGGCCTTACGGACCATCACGATGTTAGCCAACCAGTCGGGGTAGTGAACTTCCTGAATGTGGCCCGCACTTTCAGCTTGCAGATTTTCTCATCAATGGCCTTCTGCCTATCTAGGGAAGCTCCTCTTCTTCTATCGAACGGCCGGCATTCTGGCCTGAGGTTAAGCCGGTGAGTGATTATCTCCTCAGGATGCCTGGCATATCAGATGATGACCACGCGAAGATGTCAGAGTTGGCACGCAGAAAAACAAGGAGCCGATCGCGCGCCTCTTCGGAAGCAGTGCTCGATCTGGATGGTCCTCGTCGGGTCCTCCCCCAAGGGGAAGGTTAGGAGGTGCTCGGTTGGCTTCCCTCTCCTCTCTAAGTCTGGGGGTTGAGCGGTTTAGGCGCTGCTGCCGACACCGTCTCTTGCGGACTGGGGGCTAAGTGGCAACAAAGCGGTAGTGGGCTCTGTTCTCCCTTCATTTCTCCGATCCCTTCGTCGGTAGGGAACCTCACCAGCAATCTCTTGGTGGAGATAACAACATCTAGTAAATTCAAGCCAGGCCATCCAAGATAGCGTTGTAAGCCAACGGGACCGGACCACAGGAAGTTTATGACTACCGTGCTTTGACGCGATGGAGTCCCAGCTGTGACAGGGAGAGCGATCTCCCCTTCGACGCTCACAGAATCTCCAGTAAAACCCATAGAGGCATGGTGACGGGTTGAAGAGAGGAGTTAGACAGGTTCATTCGAACAAAAGCTTCGTAGCTCAAAAATCAACAGAACTTTCACTATCTACTAAAATTCTCTTTACATGGTGTTTGGCTATTGTCATAGACACAATGACGTTATCGTCATGTTTGTTAACTACCCATCTAAGTCTTCCTAAAGAAAGGAATTACAGAATCTAACCCCTCATGTCGTCTTTTTAAGTTGTTGCCTGCCCCCCAGGAAATCATGGCTATCGTCTTTTCTATCGGGGTGTTGTCCATGCCGACCTGAGGTGCAGGAGGGCCAACGGACCCGGAGCAGGGGGGTTTCCTCTTCGAACGAACTTGCCTAAGTGACCCTGTTCGACAAGTTCTTCAATGGCCTTTTTCAAAAGGTGGCAATCTTCAGTGTCATGACCATAATCTTGGTGGTACCGGCAGTAGAGTTCCTTGCTGCGAGGAACCCCGGCTTCATGGGGGGTGGGCGTTGGAAGTAGGGCTCGTCCTCGATCTCCAATAGGTTGTGAGAAACTAGAGCGAGGAGAGGGGTGAACTGCTCCTTGGGAACGAGCGTTTGAGGCCGGTTGTCCGAGCGATGAGGTGGCTCAAGCTTTCTGGATCATCCTCCAGCGGGTTCCATGGATATTGGCTTCTTGCTGGAACCTTTGTCGGCCTCCCTTCTAGAAGAGTCCGCTTCATCGGCGCGAATGTACTTCTGCGCTCGACTCAGCAGTTTGGCGTAGGAGCTGGGAGGCTTTTATCCGGGGAATAGACAAATTGGAAGGACGAAGCCCTCGCTTCAGGGCTAGGGTGGCTACAGAGTCCTCCAAGTTATAAACCTTGAGCGCGGCCTCCTTGAACCAGCAAAAATCCTTCAGAGTTTCGCCGCTCCTTTACTGGACAGCGAATAAACTATCAGCCACTCGAGGGATCTTCCGGCATGCATCAAAGTAGGCCAGGAAAGATCGCTCGAGTTATCTGAAAGAATTGATGCTGCGCGGTGGCAAATAGGAATACCATGCGCGCTGCCTTCCGAAGTGTGGCCGAAAGGCAACACACAGGAGAGAGATCGCTCCCTGGACTTGCATGAGGACCTTGTAGCTTTCAAGTGGTCCAGAGGATCCATCGTGCCGTCGTACGGGTCCAACTAGGGGAGATGGAACCGAGTGGGACCGGCTCCTCATGATGCAGCGAGAAAGTGGGGGACGTGGTCGTAGTCCGTTCCATGAGGGTTGGCGATCCGGCGACTAAGCTCCTCTAATCGTTGATGATACTCATCAAGCCGTCGTTCGGCCTTCCTGTCGGTGTCTTCTTTAGAGGAGTGGAAGATGAGGATGGGAGACCGCCGGTGCAGGGAGTGCACATGTCTTGGTTCCTTCTCTCCATACTGCCGGTGGGAGCGATCAGAATGGCGGGAGAGAGATCGTCGCTTTGAGGTCTCCCGATGGCGAGGTTCAGGGAGCGAGTGGTGGGAGGCCTCAGGAGGAGTCCTGCCCGATGAGGTTGATTGGCTCCATGACCCTCCTCATGAGGCGGAGGGGGTTGAGGTGGCAATGGCATGGCGGCGAAGCAATGTTCCTGCAGTCCTCGCACCACCGTCATCAGATCTTGTACCTGATTGGTCAAGACGTCAAGCCGATCGGCCTGGCTAGCCTGTGGTGGTGCAAGAGGCGAACATGGAGGTTGCCTCCGATTGTTCAGCCTGCAGGAGGCGTTCGCGGCATGCTGGTGGAGGCTTCCTGAGCTCGCATTGTCACCATCGTCTCCCTTGCAGAAGTTGAGGGGTCGCAGATGCGTGAGGGTGAACGTCTGTCTGCCGCCCCCCTTCCTGGTGTGCCAATCTGTTGCTGCCAAATCACTTGCGGTGAGCGCCGATGGGGAGATCCCCATAGGTCGTTGGAAGTGTCGAGGGAGCACCTTCTTCCTCCGGAAACCTACAAAAAGTCTCGAGCCGGTAGTTCCGGCGGGGACCCTCCGATGCTCAAGTCAGTGGCTTGTAGAATAGGAGTGTTAATGAGAGAGTAGGGATTCAGTCCCCCCCCCCCCTCGTTGTGAGTCAGGGGTCCTTATGTACCTGTTCGGGGGTCCCTTTTACCCTTTGTTGTAGCTGTCGAATCCCATTCTATTAGGATTGGCCTCGCAGGTGGCTAGCGGGTGCGTAGTTGTTAAGCATGCACCGTAGATACCGATGACTGCGTAATACATGGGTAACCGCCCATGATCTCGGTGAAACAGATGAGCGAGATATGCGGCAGTTGGTGCCTCAAATCCCTGGGTCCGGTATCCGAGATTGGCTTTGCTATAGTAGGAAAAGGTGTATTGTATAGCACCGAGGTTGAGGCCGAAGCCAGAGGCCGAGGCGAAAGCTAGGGGCCGAGGCGAGGATGAGGCCGAAGCCAGAGGCCGAGCCGAAGCTAGGGGCCGAAGCCAGAGGCCGAGGCCGAAGCTAGGGCCGAGGCGAGGGCGAGGCCGAAGCTAGGGACCGAGGCGAGGTCGAGGCCGAAGCCAAGGGCCAGGGCGGGGTGAGGCCGAAGCCAGAGGCCGAGGCCGAAGCCAAGGGCCGACACCAGAAACAAGCTATCAACTCATCTGGTTCTGAAATTGCGCAAAGTGTTATGCAACCGCCCAAGGGAAGTGATCAACCACATCAAGTGTTATTCTCATTCTTCATGCTTTGCATGGTTATGACTATTTTAAAAAGAAGCATAACTAATGGTAAAATCAATCATAGTGCGAGTATTATGAAAAATTTATATATCAAATAATGGGTTAGATTGGGAACTCACATTAAAAAAAAAAAATCATCAATCTCATGAGCCTTGACCATACAAGAAAGAGAGTTTGATTCATGCTAAAGTTGAAGAGTCGCCCTTTAAGTAGAGCACCTATCTTGATCCTAATCACTATTAGCTCATTAAATGAGGATGAAGAGTAACGACCCAAGGAGCCTTTTGTCATCTACTTTCTCTTCCATTTTGTAGTTTTAGTTTTACTTTTTTTTTTTTTGGTATTTTGGTTTGTTGTAACTTAGCCTTTGACCTTATACTTATTTACCAAACACTTACGTAAAATGAAATACAAAAATTTTTCAAGTGTTATATCTTGGTTTTTTAACTTTAGACTTTTGAGTGGTTTTAGGTCGGTTCCTTGAATTGTTTAAACAATCTGAGTTGACTTGCCCAAGTAGATCTATAGAACCAAGCTAATTAGATCAATACTTTTGGGCAAAACTTATTTGAACTGAGGTGATTTAGTCTTCGGCTTAAGGCTACTTTGGTCTTCGAGTACATCGATCCTTTAATTTGCTTTCCATGCTATCTTGAGGTTGGCCTCCCGCATAGGGTATATATTCTTCAAAACTATTTCTACTAAGTATTTAAGTCAATGTTGCAATGTCATAGGTCAATCATTTGAGGTTAGTTTAGGGAGGTCGGCCTTGAGACATGACTTTCTTGACTCGGGTTAATTTCTTAGGTGACTTGAACATTTGAGGTGTCACTCAAATTAGGTGCCTAAGGTGCCTAGAATATATGTCTTATGAGGCACCTTGTTAACCAAGCCCTTTTTTTTTTTTTTTTTGATTGCCTGGTTTTTTGAGGTTATCCCTCAGTCTCGACTAATTTGTCTTTTGGGGATCAAGCTAAAAAACACCAATTGAAGTATGAAAGATTTGAAGCTCTCCTTGTGGTTGATAATTCAAAGGTTCCATCGTAGCGCTCAAGCTACAGCATCTTAAATTCAAGAAGCAAAGCTCAGATATTACCTCTCTTATAAAGATAGAAGGTCTAACTTATCGAGTAAGCTTACCCCCTGGCTCTGAACTGATGCATCACCTCGCCAATTTTTTGATCAACTTCTCAAATCATTGGTCTATATCTCCAATTGGCTGAGGGACCCCTCAAACTGGTGTGCTCATTTGAATTGGACAAGCAATCATAGAGTTCTTCCAATCGAGGAGGCTGTTCAATCTCAACTCTTATATTTTAGATCTTTGGGCTTGTCTACAAGTTTGTTAGGTCTGACCTTATGATTGTCGCTTTGATTAGCTTCAGACTTGTTGGCTTAGATTGTTGAGAAACCAAGGCATGTACTATGTTTGTTAGCACTTCCATCTTTTAAATCAAATCTTAAATTTGTTCCTATATACCAGATCGAGTCGGCCTAGGAGAGACTAGCAGTGGTGTAGGGTTGGCCAGTGATCTTGTGGAGTCTTGGGAGCTAGTTGGAGCTTGACTCGCTCTCACTTAAATTATGCTTACTTCTTAATCTTTTCTCTTAGGCAACATGGTTGGGTGCTTCTATTTATCTTCTTACATATGGTATCAGTCCGTTAATTCTTTTTTCTTATCTTATGCTAATGGATGAGATTTCTTCTTTCTCACATAGTAGAGCACCTCTTCAGCTATCCATCCATCTTCTTTGCTAGCCTTTTTGCACTAAAAAAGAAAGGGTTCGACAACCCTGGAGCTTTCTTTTAGGAAAAATCCTCTGCACTAAAGTCAATGATAAATAGACATTGAAAAAACCTTTAAGGCTTGAACAAGATGCCTAAGAATCAAATAAAAAAGGAACTTACTTTACCTACAGTCCTGAGCTACTTTTATAGATGCTTGGAGGAGTTATATTTTGAACTAGACTCTTTATATGAACGGTTTGAATCCTGTCCCTAAAGGAGACCATATCTTAATATGAATTAGTTAGCTAATTTTCTTATCGAATTGCTCTTATCACATATAAAAAAAGTCTTATTTAAACTTAGGACGTGATGGCTATCATGAAGAAAAATTCGTCTCTAATTAGAGGACTGAAAAGAGGGTGTTTGATATGAGGTCATTCATCCAAGTTCATCTATGATTCTAATAGAGATGATTGAACCACTGTGTTTGGTTGCACATCTATGGTCATACATGGTGGTGATCTCAAGTCATCTCTACCTTTAAAACTAGCATTTAACCTAATGATTGCATATCCATCCATGAGATCATATCTAAGATTACCTCTTAGATAGTGGTTTTGACTTAAGATTTAGAGACTAAAATAATTGTCATCCATATAAAAAAATGCTAGATATTATTTTCATATTATACGACTATATTATAGTTTATAAATTATAATTATAATTATAATATTTGAATATAATATGATATCATAATATAATATAATAATTATTATGCTATAATATAATAATTATATTATAGTTTAATTATAATATAATATAATGGTATAATGTTATACCATAATAATTTTATAAAAAAATATTATAATTAAATTTAAACATTGTAACAACAAAATAATATAAAGTAATGACAAATTGCATAGTATTTGTATATATTAGGATTATTTTTTAAGATAAAAAAGGTTAACTAATCATGGATAATTTTGGTACTTTATGGTCGATAATTCAGAATTCTCATGGTATACGAAATATAGTGATCTTAAATCATTAATATTTAATTATAAATATATTATATTAAATATAGTGATCTTAAAGAGTATCGATAATCTAAGATCACTATACTATTCCTATTAGCGTTTAGTATATATGACAAGATTGAGTGAAAGAAAGGATAGGAGTGGATAAAAAATAGTATATAATAAAAATTATCCTATCTTACATTTGATAGAT